>JAYMFT010259647.1:0-10788 GCA_038088735.1 Panulirus argus
ATAGGGAGCTGTGGTTTCGGTAGATTACACATGACAGCTAGAGGTAGGGCGTCTTGGTCGGGGTGGTATGCGAAATCAGGGAGGGTGGTTTTTGAAGAGAGAAAAGGTGGCGAAAGCCTTGTGTAAGATGAAATGCGGCAAGGTGGCGAGAGAGGATAGCATTGATAATGAATAGATTTAGATAAGGGGTGACTGTGTGGTTGGTTGGTTGGTAAGGATATTTATTGTATATATGGATCATGGTGAGGTACCTAAGACTTGGCGGAATACATATATATTGCCTCTGTATAAAGGCAAAAGAAATAAATGTCGGTGTTCACCCTACAGATATATAAGTTTGTTGAGTATACCTGGTAAGTTTTATGGTAGGGTATTGACTAAGTGGGTGAAGGCATGTACAGAACACCAGATTGGGGAGGAGCAGTGTGATTTCAGAAGTGGTAGATGATGTGTGGATCAGGTGTTTGCTTTGAAGAATATATGTGAAACAGACAAACAGATGGATTTGAATGTGGCATTCGTGGATGTGGAGAAGCCATATGACAGGGTTGATAGGAATGCTTTTTAGAAGTTTTTGAGAATATATGGTGTGGGAGGTAAGCTGCTAGAAACAGTGAGAATTTTTCCTCAAGGGTGTACGAATAGGAAGAGAGGAGAGTGAATTGTTCCAAGTGAAGGTGAGTCTGTGACAGGGGTGTGTGATGTCAATGTGGTTCTTTGATTTGTCTATGGAAGGGGCGGTTAAGGAGGTAAATGCAAGAGTCTTGGAGAGAAGGGTGAGTATGCAGTCTCTGGAGGATGAGAGGGCTTTGGAAGCGAGTCAGTTGTTGTTTCTTGATTATTCGAGTGAGAAACTGCAAAAATTGGTGAGTAAGCATGGAAGCATGTGTGAAAGGAGAAAGCTAAGAGTGAGTATGAGTAAAAGTAACCATACTAGGTTCAGCAAGGCTAAGGGACGAGGTAGTTGGGATGCAGATTTGAATGGAAAATTTTATAGTAAGTGAAGTGTTTTAGATATCTGGGAGTGGACTTGGCAGCGAATGGAACCATGGAAGCGCAAGTGTGTCATACTTTGGGTGAGGAGGCTTTGGGAGCCCTGAAGAATGTTTGGAAAGAGAGACCATTATCTCGGAGAGGAAAAATGGGTATGCTTGAAGGAATAGCAGTTCTAACAATATTATTTGGTTAAAAGGTATGGACTATAGATAGGGTTGTGTGGAATAGGGTGAATGTGTTGGAAATGAAATGTCTGGGGACAATATGTGGTGAGAGGTGGTCTAGTCGAGTAGATAATAGAAATGTGAGAGAGATATGTGGTAGTAAAAAGAGTGTGGATGAGAGAGCAGAGGAAGATGTTTTGAAATGGTTTGGACATATGGAGAGAATGAGCGAGGAAAGGTTGTCAACGAGGTTTCATGTGTAAGAAGTGGATGGAACAAGGAGAGCGGTTAGACCAAATTAGAGACGGAAGGAGTTAGTGAAAAAAGATTTTGAGCGATTGGGACTTGAACATGCAGGAGGGTAAAAGGCGTGCGCGGAATAGAGTGAATTGTAACAATACGGTCTACTGGGGTCAACGTACTACCAATGGACTGAACCATGGAATGTGAGATGTCTGGGATAAACCATGAAAAGGTCTGTGGGGCGTGGATGTGGATAGAGAGCTGTGGTTTCGGTACATGACACATGACAGGTCGTGTATAGATGTGGCACTGTCTTGATGACGCAGGCGGCGATCAGGTGCAGGCGATTAGATTCTTTGTAAACTGGGACAGGATTTAAATACAAGGTGATCAGGTTCAAGCAGTGTTTCCAAGTTAGATATTTAAAACGTATTTTACTGTAACTACATATTCTTGTCAATTTCCCTCTTTTACATCTTTTTTTTTCTGTTTTCAATTATCGTTAACGCTGTGGCTATCTCGTCTGCATGTTTTTACACATTGTTATCCATTTGTGAGGTACGAGAACATCCCCAGAAAAGATCTTACAGCCCGCCTTTGCAGCAGCGGGTCTATTTCTCAGCAGTAATTGGTTTACTGTATTTTGTATTTCACTCCTTGCTGCTACATATATCACATCGGAAGTTAAATTCGCTCCCTCTTCATTTCGTCTTTTAAGAAATCGTCCTGAGAGTTCGCAGGTCCTTAAGTGAGAGATTGTAGGCATAGTTTTTGTGCACTGGTCGACAGACTCGAGATACCTTTTAAGCATCAAATGGTCACAGATTGTGTGGAGAGAAGGTATCACTGTGACCGAGACAAAGTAAGCGACTACAACATCAATAGTTGAAATAAGAGCGACACAGATATATCTTGATGTGGTATGAATACCGGACACAAAACTCTGTCACCTACAAATCACATGAGGGCACACTAAGACATGTAAAGGGCTAACACCTAAGCCATTTGAACAAGAGCTGTGCTTTGCTTGCCTTTTCGTTTCTGTCTTCTCTTGATATTCATTTTCCAGTGCTAATTCTTGATTATGGATATCTTTGAGGAATGGATCCCACCCTTGCAAAGTAATGCTCTTGTTCTGATTCCTGTTACGTGTGTGTGATATTACACTCCATACTCGTATGTATGCTAAGACATCTTGGAACACATTACAGATCTTAGGGAATATTTACTAAAAAAACTGCAGAAAATAAACATCAGTGTCCACTGATAGTAAGTCACACCTACTCTGTGTCTTGGGTCAGTTTCTGAAGGTCATGTCACAAAGGTGGATTTTATAATTTTTTTCATCTGTTTTCCTGGATTTGCTTTCCGATTATGAAAAAAATCTTTGCAAAACCAACTCTTACTAACAGAGTTGGTCGGAACAATTTCTCTAACTTTTCTGTTTCTGGCAAAGTTTACACTGGATTGCTGCGACTGACTTTCTTTTTGTTTTTCAGTCGTCTTGACTGACATTTCATTACAGAGATGGAATATTTAGTCAGTCGCAGATGAAAACGCAGTTCCTGCATGCAGTGGCATTGTTTTGTGATCGCATACCTTCCACTCGATTCTATTCCACCAGCAAAGGCGTTTCACACGCACCTGGAACTACTCACCGAATATGTGTTCATTTCTAAAACTTGCTTTAAAGCTACATTGCTGTACAGGGATCTCGTACATCACTAGAGCCTAAAGGAAAGACTTTTGCTGGTTACGTAACGGATCGCCAGAGGAATTGTTATACCAGAGGTTATGATAATCATGACCCGTTATTCCTCGGCAACCTAGACAAAGATGATCAATTTCTCAAACAAATGTAAGGATTAAGTATCCCGGGCAAAAGCCAATATCCTGTCCATCTTAGATATATACCTTTCATGACAATCAACTACTTGATTCCTTCACACGTAGCAGAACTGGTGTTATGCTGCTGAGGCAATAAATTTCTTGTAGACCCAGATATCACAAGTATTTCACTCGGCGTCCATAGATTGTCTAGAAAGAAATATGTATAAAGAAAGACATGGACAGGTACAATTGCGACTAAAAGTTGTTTGACATACCAGAAGTCCCAGTACGTGCCTGCTCGAAGCTGTATCGAACCCTCTTTCTCTGCCTGTCGAGACGCGGGGCTCAGCCGAGCTTTGATTAGGCGTGTATTAAGTCTCTTGTCCACGAATGTGCATTGTCTGTGTGTGGGACGAGAGTGAGTGATTCGGTCATGACCTGCCACATGTACTACTTTTCAAGAAATGTGATCTTTATATTTGCATTTCGTATTATTCGGTTCTATGTTTTATGTTAGTTTCTCATAAAATAATACATGAGACATATAATGTCTCGTTTTCTTATTTGCTATTATCTGGTAACTCTAAGGTATATAAATGTGATTTTCTCTCTTGTCTAGGTGCAGTAAGATAGATTAGTATTTTCTTTTTGAGTAACATACTGTGTTCCACAAATATCTCCTGGAAACCGTTTCATGATACATGTAATGAAAAATGGGTTTATCTGTATATAACATGGAGCACATAGATCATGGCAACCTGTCGACAACTTCCTGGTTTACACATCTGGTTATCGTACTGATATCAGTCAACAAACTTGGCTCACTTGCTGCTCATACCTGGTGTAGATGCCTGAGCGAGCTACCGATAACATCAGCATTACATGCAGCATAATTCACCAATGACACCTGGTATCAAACACTTTGGTAATCCACTGTTATCTCGTGGCGTATACATATTTCATCTGCTGGTACACCTGCCAAACGCGACTAGATGACCTGAAGATACAACTAACACATACCCTAGTAACCTGCAAGTATACTTGTAGTTGATACCTGCACTTATACACGAGAAAATATCTGAGTTTATCTACCAGTCAGCCTTGATGAGGACATTTAGGTGAACCTGCTAATGTTACTTTGCACTCTGTCTTCAATCTAAAAAAAAGAGAAAACACGTCTTCGATACAGGTGTCAGTTGAAAACCTTCTACATCAGTATTGTAATGGATGGTTGGGATTATACCGATTAAGAGGAAAAAGTCTGGGATTGTTCTTCGAACGAGGGGGCTGGAAACCATCTCAAATGTGTCATACTTATTACTTTCGAGTGACACTAACCGGAATAAATCTACTGATTTAAAAGAGAACAAAGAAGAGAGACGTTAAGTTTAACTCGTATTTCAGAGTAAATTGAATGGCGAGGTGATGCTGCAAGATGAGTAGTACGAGAGGTTAGTAGAGGAAGTACTTGACAGTCGGAGGTCGGGAGGTGGAGCGGAAAAAAATAGGACGCAAAGGAACGAGTGTAAGGAGGAGGAAATCCTGGGGGAAAAATAGGTCATCACCAGCCAGCCACTGCTGTGTACAGGCCAGGATCTTCACCATCGCTCGATCTGTCGTGTACGAGACACTATCTTAGCCTTCCATCTGTTGTCATGTACGTAGCATCATCTTGAATATCTAGCCACTGTCGTGTACAGCACACCACCTTCACCTACCAGCCATTTGCTTGTACAGGACAGGATCTTCACCAGCTACCCAGGGTTGTGTACGTGGCACGCCCTCAACCATCCAACCTCCTTCGTGTATAGAACATCACTACTCAGCCATTGTGTAGCGCAAGAGGGGATTTTCATCATGAAAATCATTTTCGCGTTCGAGACAGAATCTGCACTAGCAGACTATTATCATGTATAAAACAGGATCTTCACCAACCAGTCACGTACAAGATAAAGTCTCCTCATGCTGGTTGGGTAACTCATTTACGAGAAGGGATCTTCTGCAGTCAGAATATATCATCCACTTGACAGGATATAATGCGTGATTTCTATTTTAATGATATCACTCTCTGTCTATAAGTAAATCTCCGTGTACATGTATATAGTCATAGACGATCATTTATTAGAGTCGCATACAGGTAATGTGGATCACTTAGTGCTACACAGTGCTTCAGGCAAGGCTGGACGATGATACTGCCGCCTCGTCAGAACAGGAAACAGCAAGAGAAAGCAACAATATATTCCCCACAACGTTCTTGGAGGTGGAAGTACGTAAGCATGCCAGCATCTTGTTACTGACATCTTAATATTATTCGTAAAGAATCAAGGTTGGGATTAAGAAAAGATGAGACTAGACAATGGCTCCAAACTTAGAAAGTAGAATAAAGGCACAGACATAATGCATTGCTATAGCGTTACGGACAAATGATTAGTCGGTTTTGAGAGAGAGAGAGAGAGAGAGAGAGAGAGAGAGAGAGAGAGAGAGAGAGAGAGTAGTAAGAGATTTGAAAAGAAGGGGAAGAGAGAGAGTGAGAGAGTTATTAGATAAAGAAAGCGAAAAGAGAAATTGAAAAGCAATAGAAAAGAAAGAAGGACTACGAAAGAAAAGAAAAAAAAAATAAGCATCATAAGCGAAGAGAGAGGAGAAGAATGAGGGAAAAAGAGGATGAGGTGAGTTAGGGCCGTCTACCAAAGTATTTGTGCGGAAAACTCATAAATTCAAACAGTAATCAGGGGAGATCCTGTTACCCTGATATTAATGAAAGAAAAATTGTCTTCAGAAGCCTTACCTTGAGGAAAACATTGGCATACCTTCTTCCACTGGGAGGATGATATTTTATTATGATGCTTCCTCTTCTTACGTTCCTTTCTTTCTTTCTTCTTTTTCTCCAACAGATAGATTCGTTTCCCAATCCTTTACATCCATACCACACCGTCGGAACTACTGTACCATCAAACATACCGTTGTTTGTCCTTTCAGATAGTGACCTCACATCACCTCATCTGATCATTTAAGATTATCAGTTACTTTGTTTTCAGTCTCAACGTCGCATGTTACCAGTTCCAACTTTTATGAAGCACACTTTGACACTGATTAAGAAAATGATTTTGGAATTCGATCGATGAGCAGGATATTTCTATTCCCTCATGAAAGTTGGTATTCATAATAAAAGATGTGGGCCTTTCATAGGCCAGATAACAGGAGGTTTTGATATGTAATGCTGAACATTTTGATTATGTGAGCTCTGTTACTTGTGAAAGTAGGGCCGAACTCAGTGCTCTCTCTCTCTCTCTCTCTCTCTCTCTCTCTCTCTCTCTCTCTCTCTCTCTCTCTTTCTCTTTCTCTCACCCTTCCATAACCTCCTCCAAGTCTACGTCACATCTCAACCACCCGTCCAGCCGATCCCCTTCAACCTCCTCATGGGACCCTCCCCCCGTACCCACGAGCAATCGATCTGGAGTACCTAGCTTCTTGCAAGAAAACGACAAAAGAAACTGTTCCTTAATTATAGGCGACTCGTTGGGCAGAAATATAAGCAAACACATAGCGGGGAATTCGAGAGCTAAGAGAGCAGTCCACGTCTACCCAGGTGCCAGAATTTTCCACATTAAACAAAAGGTTAAAGACATTAAAGTACTAACTAAAAGGTCATGTTTAGTGGTGAATGTTGGGAGAAACGACATCTATCACAAGAATTCAAATTCAGAAGTTATCTTAGAAGAATACAACTAGCTGGTTGGCACCGTGAAAATAGTCGGAAAACATGGTTATAGTTGGCGCTTTTCCGCGACATAATGTAGGTAAAGCGATAGGTGTAAGTGACAGACTTAAATGCTTGTGTACGGTTGCTAACATAGGTTTTGTTTTAGATCCGAGGCTCAAATTCATGAAAGGCAAACAACTATATAGCAAAGATGGCATTCAGTTCAACAATAAAGAGGCAGAACTCTTCGCTATACGAAAGCTCAAATTGCCTTACAACCACAGGGGAAAATTTTTCTTTGAGACCCGGTAGAGGTCAGTGTGTTGACCACAACAAACGGGCGGTTGAGGTCCGGTCGGAATCATTTCGCTTGTCACACAAGGAAGATTAGATCAAATCCCCTCCCCACCCCACCAGTCAGTCACGTCAGAGATGCAGGTCATGGGGGCTCTTCAAACCTTGGTCTAGAAATAGCCGGTCACCAAATCATACCACCAGTCTCGTACAAAGATCACTCAAAGAAACTGAATGGACTTTACTTGAGTATAAAATCCATCCGAAACAAAATAGCCGAATTGGATGTTTAGTAAACAGTGAGCATGTTGATATCATTGGTATAATAGAAACTTTTCTGAACACGATAAACAGCCATCTGATCAATGAGTACATTTTATCAGACTACAAGTTATTTGTAAGGGACAGAGACGGTCGAGGAGGAGGAATCGCACTGTATGTAAAATCTTACCTAAACCCCATACAAATTCTGACTATAACATCTGCTGCTGTTGAACGCTTGTGTGTTCAGATTAGCACAGAATCTTCCAAACTTTACATGAATGTCATTTTTAGACTCCCTAGTCAACCAGCAGATATTAACATCAGCATGTAAGAGAGTTTACAACAAGTAATACAGGATAAGGACTCAGTCATTCATGGGGACTTTAATCTTCCAGAAATCAATTAGAAAACTATCTCAGATGTAGGGAGTGAATCTGCTGGACTTATCAACTTTGTCGAAGACAATTTTCTCTACCAAACCATCAGCGAGCCAGCGAGGGGAGCTAATATGCTTGATTTAGTTCCTGTATTCCAGGATTTTTTCGTAAATAATGCCCGTGTTGGAGAACATCTAGACACTTGTGACCATAACATGGTTAGGTTCGGCTTCAGTACCAAAACCGACTCCCCTAAAATCAATACTATCATCCTTAACTATAAAAGGGCGGATTTTAATGGGCTGTACAACGCATTTAAATCTCACCCTTGTTAGTTCATGCCCAGAGGAATTATGAACCAGTTTTAAGCGTCAGTTTATGCACCATCAAGTCACATTCATTCCCATGGACGACAAAAACAATATAACCAACAACAAGCCTGAATGGTACTCCGAAGATATTGTAAGAGTTATAAGGCGCAGAAATGAACTCTATAAACTTAAGAAATCGGACAACGACCCAAATATAGCAACGCAATATAACGCAATCAGAAGACAAGAGAAAGCTCTAATCAAAAATCCCAAGAGAGAACACGAAGTGAGTATTGCACGATATAGTAATAGAAATTCTAAAAGATTTTATAGATATACCAATAACAAGAAATATAAGAAGCGGATAAGGACCCTTAGTAAACGAGAAGGGGGAACCCATTTTGGACGATAAGATCGTAGAAACATCCTGAACAAGCTTTTCAGCTCTGTTTTTTACGCTAGAAAGCAACGACACGAATCTTCAGACAATGATAAATAGTGCTCACAGGATGCAAGAATTCACCGTCACATTTAGAGAAGCACTAACACAAATAGATAACTTGAAGGCCAATAAAAGCCTAGGTCTTGATCGTTTCTATTCACCAGTGATTAAAAACGTCAAACACGAAATTGCCGGATTATTAACCCAGATTTTCAATAAATCGCTTCAGGAAGGAATAGTCCTACAGGACTGGAGACTAGCAGACGTCACTCCTATATACAAAAAGGAAAGCTGCAAATTGCCTGGTAGTTACCGTCCTATTAGTCTCACATTATTTATATGTAAACTTCTGGAGTCGATTATTGGAGATAAAATCATAACTTATCTGGAAAAACACAGTCTGATCAACAATACGCAGCATGGTTTTAGAAGACGCAGATCATGCCTTACAAACCTCCTTGAATTCTGTCTTACATTATTCAGTACCCACGACAAGACAAAAACAATAGATATATTTCTGGACTTCCAAAAAGTACTTGAGAAATATCCCCACGTTAAATTGATGTACAAAGTCCGGGCCTTGAGGATTACTGGTTGCATAGATATATGGATAGGAGCCTGGTATGTGATAGGAAGCAGAGTCGTAATGAATGGGGAATCATCAATGCGGTCACCCGTTACTAGTGAAGTCCCCTTAGGGATCCGTACTTGGGCCAATACTTTTCATCACTTGTAAACGAGATTCACGTAGGGATGAATAACTTAGTGTCCAAAATTGGAGATGACACAAAGATCGGCGGTGCCATATTAACTGATGAAGATTGGCTAAGATTACAAGAGGATCTAGATAAAATCGCTGAATGGTCTAGTTTATGAAAATGCCATTTAACGTCAATAAATGTCAGCTGTTACAAGTAGGAAAAGTAAACAAAATAAATGCTTATGAACTTATGGGCCACAAGAGGAAAGACACCCCTAGTGTGAGAGATTTAGGAACACTGTCCACTGTCTTCAAGCAACCTCAAATTTTCCCAGCATTGCAATGAAGTTGCCAAGAAAGTAAATAGGCTGTTAAGATTCATAAACAGAAACTTTATGTACAAAAGCAAGGATGTGATATTGACACTATACCTAAGTCCAGTTACATCACACCTCGAATATGCAATGTAGTTTTGGCGTCCCACTTAAATAATGACATTCTTAGATTGGAAGCAGTGCAGCGAAGAGCAACTAAATTGATTACCTCCTTGCTTAACAAACCATATGAGGAAAACTGCGAGAATTAAACTTGTTCTTCCTAAGAAAGAATCGCCTCCGGGGCAAGTTAATAGAATGTCTCCAAATACTTATCGGATTCAACAACGTTGATGTTGGACATTTCTTTACAGTACCTCCAGCATTACTAACGAATGGAAACGGATTAAAATTTAGAGGTCCCAGGTTACTCTGGACTGTATGAAATATTTTTTTTTTACCAACGACATTATTGATGCATGGAAAAAGCTCCCAGGAAGTGTTTTCATAGAAATACCTTTAATATCTTCAAAATCAGGCTTCATCATTGCTTGCCACTATCTGGGATTTAATAATTCATCTAATCAGTCATCATAACGTAAGATTATATATTATGCTACCTTCTCTACCACTGATCTCTCCATGGCCATGCTACGGTATCATACTAATACTGATTAACCCATTTCACCTGCTCTGAGAGAGTATTTAAGAATTACCGTATCATTCTTCAACATCAGGATTAATATAGGCATAGTAATTCGAGAGGCTTGAGCTCAAGTTTATCCTTAGTACTGCTTTTATAACAAAAAAGTGAAGGGATGCTTGTCGTTCGTGATGAGATGCATTACATATTCATGTTCATTCTACCTTACGACTTTCCTATAGAAATTTCATTCAGACTTTTCGATCCTGCAAGGTATTTTTTCGTCCTGTTTTCCTGCCGGCGTGTGCCGGAGGGATTGCAAGGTCGGAAGAGGGCCTTTACTTTCCAATCCTTTTCTTCTACTGTTTACAAGGGAGCCTTTCCTTTCTTTTTTTCTAAGCGTTAAGGCCAGACCATCTCGCTTGGACCTTGGGAGACCAAATTGGAGGTGGAAGGATGGAGTGAAAGGGATTTTGAGCGATCGGGGCCTGAACATGCAGGAGGGTG
>JAYMFT010259658.1:0-10788 GCA_038088735.1 Panulirus argus
GGATGGGTCTTTCTTCATCTGTTTCCTGGCGCTACCTCGCTGACGCAGGAAACAGCGATCAAGTATAATAATAATAAAAAAATATATTTACTTATATATATTGAATTTCTCTTTACAGTTTTGTATGGGTTACCATCTGTGTTAGCTAGAGTAGAAGGCTATGATCCCCCAAGACATCCTCGCTGCACTCTCATGACTTACAGATTCTCAGATGTTTGGCGATACTTTGATCATGGGCTTTACCGTTTTATGCTCAAGTAAGTTAAATGAATTCTGTTTATTATTTTTGCTTCTGCAGCTTCAAGGCTGCACTACAATCAATAGAAAAGAAAAAGGGTGGACCCCTTGGAGTGAGAATTTCTTGGATGAGATCTTACTCCAATTATATGACCATGCTGAAGGTGACTTTTCACTCACAGTGTAACAACAAGCAGGTAGAGTCAAACAAATCACCAGAACTTTTAGTGCATCATAACTCCTCTCTCAGTTACAGCTTTCAGACTACCATCCTTGCTAATCATCACTTGCAAATACTCAGATTCATTTCCAACTTTTGATTCTTCTCCATTATAACTGTCATTGCACAGTGATAGCCTGTGTGTTTTTAAAAAAAGAATCCAGCTTTTCTTTAGGTTTAATGTTAAGATCCTTTTCCTTCACACATTGTCAGGTGACATTTTATTAAATAGGTGTTTTAATAGCATATGGCTTTTGTTTGTACATGATCATAAACTCTTTGGACTTGGGTAGCTGATATGTTACAGACTTATTCTGTTCACCACTGCCATCAGGTTTTCAGTTTCTCTTTTGGTTTATATTTACAGCATAAGTAAGCCATGAGACATAGATCACCTCTTTTGATAAGAGGAGGAATTTAGCTTTGTATCTTGTAAAAAATTGTCAGTTTTATACATGAATGTTGTTTATACCTACTTGCCTGTCTAATAGAAAAATTTAATCTTTCACAAGTAGTCAAAGCCATATTTACAAAAACACGAAAATGACTGTAGATTGTTTTATTTCTTTAATGTTTTTATTTTTCCTCTCAGACATATTTACATACCTTGGGTTGGATCAGACATGAGTTTGGCAAGACAGTTACAAGGAACAGCTCTTGTATTTACGTTTGTATACGTGTGGCATGGAGTGTCTACCCAGGTTTTTTGGTGGGCAATGATTAACTTTTTTGGTATTGTTGCTGAGAAATTAGGGGACTACATTTCTCACTCTCCAGCTTATGAAGCATTTGAGGTAAGTTGTTTTTGTGTTTGAGGTAAGAAACTTTTGTGTCATTTATGTGCTCTACCTTACTTCTGTAAGCCTTACATTTGCTTTAGTATTCACGAACTTCATGTTCATCAGATGAAAACCTAGAATGGGGCATTTATTGCCATTACTGACTTATCACTAGGTTGAATTCTTGGAATGCTGTCACAAATTGAATCGGCAGAAGGCGAGCTGTTGAAACTCATTATGTAAGGGGGTTATGTTCATGACTAAAGGTTTTCCATATCTTAATTTTAAGTATCTAATATACATGAAATAAAGTAATTAAAGAACAGCTTATCAAGCTTTCTAATCATTCATTATAGATGATATTTAATGAAAACTTACCAGATGTTGTGAGGAGAACTTGAGGTTATGATGGAGTGGTATAGTTTGAAGTGATGGTTACTAGGTGGGAGAGGGAGGGGCACTGGGGTAGTCTGTATAACCCCAGAATCATCTGATTCAACATCTGTTGTCTAACAATAATTGATAGCCCTCTATAGCACTAGTATTTCCTGGATGAAACACTGGCAAGGGCTTAAGCTTAAAATCTCTTTCAGCATTCCATTCCAGGAAAAGTACCAAGCAATCTCTGGTTACTGTGAACCCTGAAGCAGTCTTCCTTCCCTACTAATCAGTGTTCTGGCTTACATTCTTTTCTAAAATAAGCCAGTCTCATTCACAGTAGATAGATGTTTATGTGTGTGACTTCCTTCCATTATAATTTCCTCAGAATATGAATACTGCAGCCAAGAGTTTCTTGCCATATTAAACCTATTAATTACCTCTAATTTCACTTCCAGGAATGATGCCCTTTTGTACCTTTAACATTACTCCCAAACATACTGAAATGGTTACACCATTTTTGGAGACAATTGATAATGGAGAAGTTGGTAATGAACACTAATCATGGTATGTGTCATGCATACATTTGTTTACAAGCCACATACGGGAAGGTGGGATATGAACTGAAATGTATTTCACCAATTTGTGAGATGCAATCAATTTGTAATATTTTTAATGCTTACATAAGAAGCAGAACAGAATACAGATGCATCATGTGGTCACCAGTCAAACGGATGAACAATTTAGAAAGAATTCAGAAACATGTCACAAGCAAGTTCAAGGGACTGAAAGTTTTGAAATGATTGTGAAAAGTTGAAAGAACTCGAACTCTGTAGCTCAGAAAGAAAAAGAGAAAGATACACGATGGTTTATTCATGGCAGCCAATTGAGGGCATCATGAATGATGAACTTAATCTGAAAGCATTTCAGCAAGGTAGATGCATAACTATTTATTCTGCAATTATACAAAGAAATACTAAAAATATATCAACTGTAAATATACATCTGTCACTTTGCACTGCTATACTCAAGATCCCTACTTTTACCTACATTTTTTCTAAACACTGTTCTTTCACACGAACTCCCAAACTCTGACACCAACTTCCGCAATTTCTCACCGAGAGCTCAGAAAAAAAAAAATGGAAAGGTTTTCCACTGTGATACTTGGAGAAGTAAGAAACAGGCATGGAACATCCACAGAAACATTTAAAAGAAAATATGATTAATGGTTGATGTCACTCCCAGATGGACCAGGAGTGATGATTATGGAATATTTTTGGCTGCAGATTGAAATAGTATTATTCATCATTCACAAGCAAGGTGTGCAGTGAGTTCTGTTTGCTAGTCCTGTCATTTTGGCAATCTTGTTTCAAGTACTTGCAGGAAGGTATTTTTGTCTTCACCTCATTTTTCCTGTGTAGGAAGTGGATCAAATGCACTCATGATCATCTATTGGGAATTAATTTTGCAGTATTAGGAGTCCCAGCTTGATTGTACCACCACACTTCTCACATAGAATAGATGCAGTTCAGTGATATGTAGAAGTGTATATAAATCTCCAGATCACCACAGATATAAGCTTGGAGCAGTCTGGTCCCACTTTATTCAAGAGAAAGCATCAGGACATGATGACAAGGCTGCTGTCTTGAATTCTAAACTTGGCAGGTCCATTCCTATGGTTACTAGGGAGATTTGTTTCACTGACAACTCTGTATGATTGTTATGGAAGACAGAAGGCTAGATAACAGTTGAAGATTTCTAAGTTTTGCAAGGAATTTCTGTAGGCAACCACTGCTGTTGCCTTCAGCCAGTATAGGAGTGAATTTGAAAATGTAATGTAAATGGATACATTATTAACTTTTTTTAAATTATGCATTCTATGGTATTTACAGTGAATAGCAATTACAGTATTAAGATACATTTCACTGTAACTCTGCTTGTCTTTATTTTCATGTTAGATAGGTGCTCAAAAGTCACAGGAACCAACTGGCTTTTTCCATTGACTATTTACTAATGTTCACAGCTTACTAATATAGATAGGATGAGGAACATTTGCTCTGTTTCTTTGACCACATGCATCTTATTTTTTTTCAGAATGATAAGAAAGTGAATCCACACTGAACATTATTAGAATTGCTCTGTGAATTTATATTACAAATTTATCCTGTTGAGTTTTACAGTCAGCTTATATTTTCAGAGCCGATGGTTCCCAGGGTCATGGCAAAGGAGGCTTCATGGATTAGTGGCCGTGTGCTTGTATGTGCCATCCCTCACTGCTCTTGTCATATTTCTTTCCAACCTTGACAATGCCTTAGTCATAGGAGACAGAATATTTATCTCAGGTTTGTTTTTTATTCTGGTTCAGTATACACATTTTAAAACCAAAATTGTTTGGATATATTAGACATTTGAGGAAAGATTGACTAAGGAAATTTAGATATCAGAGGTAGAGGGAGGAAGAGGGAGACCAAGGAAGTGGAAGGATGGAGTGAAAATGGCTTTTGGGATAATGGGTCCTAAACATTCAGGGGAATGGAAGGAATGCAATGAATAGAATAAATTGGATTGTTGTGTATATTAGGGGCAACAATCTGGCAGTGTTCTGTGCCAGGGCATATGAAGTGGACACGGTAAACCATGGGGTAGTCTATGTAGTTTGGCTGTAGATGACAGATTCTAGTTTAAGTATTTGTACGTGGCAGCTGGATAGTGGATGTGTGTAAGTAGGACCATTGTTCCTTTATTTTTTAAGGTATTCCCCAAGGGCATAAGAGGCAGCTGGGTATGGAAAAAAATGCAACCTCTAGACCCTTTTATGGGGCTTCTTCAGCTTTGAGGCTGAATTTCACATGGGGAAGGGTAAGTTGGGCTCGTGGGCCCATTGATGTGGGGAGTTCCATGATGACAGTATAATCTTTTCATCTTTCATCCACTGCTGATTATACACTATTATCAGAGGCAGATTCTGGGAACATCATAATAGTGATATGTAGTACTACATTACCATACATGATTAGTGAAATGGTCTGAAAGAAGAAAGTACATCTCAAATTGTGGCATGGTGATTCTGTTGCTCAAAGTTGCTGACTTGACATCTCACAATTGATAAATCTCATTACCTCCTCTAGCAGTAATGTTAACAATGGTACTTTGATAAGAATAGAGTTATTCAAGATTTGCTTTCTCCCAGTATTAGGTTGAGCTTTGATTTGTGGATCTTATGTACTAGGATTTACAAACTTCTGTTGTATGTTAGGATTTTTTTTTGAAAGCTATACAGGTTTTTATCTCATGGAATTATCTGTATGAAAGGATAGTTCAAGTTGTGAGGGAGAGAGGTACACCAAGAAAGAGATCGAGCTGATTCTCTGAATGGACTGTTTAATGCAAGGTGTATTTCAGGTGAGGATGTCAGATGAATGGTTGTAATTCAGTAGAAAATTTATATTTTTCTCAAAAATGGAAGGTTTCATGAATTTGAATTTTACCAAACAACTGAGCCTAGTTGTAATTTTGAATATTAGGTGCTGTAATAATGTAGAAAACTAACTTATTCATTCACTTTTCCTTACTAAACATGAAATTAGTATATGCAATGAGGCTGGATGTACTTGACCCATCATATAGAAACAGTATTATAAACTGTTAGGAGTTAAAACTAGATCTAAAGTTTCAGTGCATCAAGTGTGAAACTTCAGCTTTATTGTATTCACAGATTGTGCATTTTTCTTTTTTTCAGGATTTCCTCATTGTACTTTAAGCACTTTCTTCTTCATGTTCTGTTTGGGACAGTGTAGTATGGAGCTGCAGAACTGGAAGATAAGGCAAAAACTACATAAACAGTCATAATGTAAATATAAGCCAGATGCATTTAGTTAGAAGGCAACTGCAGGTGATACTGATAATCAAGATTCTTTTTGTAGAGTAAGTCTGCTCTATTGTCAGATTTTCTTAATGGTTTGTGCTACACAGTTTTTCTTCATTTTGTTTATGGACAGTATTGCTTTATGTTTTTTTTTTTTTTTTTTTTTTTTTTTTTTTTTTTTTAACTAGATCACAGATGTAGGAAAGTGATGTAGCAAGTTCAAAATAAAAAAATACAGACATTGCTGAAGCACTGTTTGCTCAGCTGTCTCATTGGCACACACCACTAGAAAAGTTGATGATATGGCTAGTCTTAAGCTGAAGTGCATATCCACAAAGTGTGATGGCATTGACAAAACTTATGTAGGGTAGCTGTTAATTGACCTCACATGGATATTGACTGACCAAATGTATGGTGGCCATTGACTGATCTCACATTTGATGGCTGATTACTAACCTCACATGCGATAGCTATTGACTGACCTCATATGTTATGGTCAGTGACTCGCCTCGCTTGTAATGTCATGACTAGCCTCACTTGTCTTGGTTGTTGAGTGACCATCCATGTGATGGCTGTTGATTGACTGTGTGATGGTTTTCAGCCTCACATTGGCCATTGATTGACTTACATAAGATGACCTTTGAGTGACCTTGCATTTAATGGCTAGATGACTCCCAGTTCTTTTCAACATTTATGCAGATTTTTTTTAATATGGCAATGCAAAGGTATTTTGTTATCATATTGAAATTTTCCCCAGATCTGTGTTAGAAATCTTGAAGATATTTTCATGTAACATACCAAGAATTGTAAAGATATATTGTAATCTTAAAGCCATATTTTTCAAGGTTTATATGTAAATGTCTTTTTATATGTGATTTTATGATGACTTTTGGCTTTCATGTGGAAACAAAATGTTAGAAACATTTTGTTGTTGTGAAGTTGGTTTCTGTGATAACATTTTAAGAAGTGGATGGTATATATACAAATATATTTTTTATGTAGTAGGCTTTGGTCATGTACAGAAGTTCTCTTCAAGCCAGGATGTCAGTGAAATGTAAAAGAAGGCTAAAATGATTGTAAAGCAAAGAGAGAAGAGGAAAAAAATAATCTTAGAGTTTTGGAGGAAGCAGAAAATCAGCTTTTTAAAAAGGGTTAGGAAGTAGCTATTAGAAGAGACTAGAGATAGTGAAGAGTTCCAAAGCTTAGTGGTGTAGGGAAAGAAGGAAAGAAACGGGCATTATATTGGCTCACCCTTGAGTTGCAAATGACATCACAGTATTCTTGTGAAGCTATGGCTTGCCAGGTATAATTTGCTCTCATGCTCTAACTAATTATAGGTTCACATGAGCAGCCATTTCTTTGGAGAAGACACCAAAGTTAAATCTGTAGAGGAAGGAAAGAGAACTAACATTGCAGCATGAGGCAAGGGGATGAAGTTTTTAGATCAGACTGTGAGAGTCTGTAATTCAGAATTCTTTGAACTCTAAGTATGTAGAGTTAAAACCTCTCCATAAGTGAGAGCAGACTTGTTTTATACATATTCTTTTGATGTGTTGAGTGGAGATTTTATCTTCAACTTCGGCAAAGGTTTGATGAATAATTCTGAGACTTTTATCATTTGATTTTAAATGCCTTAAACTGTGCCAAATATTATATGAGTTTTAAAAATGGCATGTTTTTAAGCATGTCCTGGGATCATTTCATCGTTAAACGTTGGATTTAACCTCTCTAGTCTGGGAAATTGCACCTCATGACAGTATAAGATAGCTTAGAAGGTATTAAAAGACATCAGATCTTCTTTAATCAATATGAATTTACTGTTACAAATGATGTAAGTCCTGCTACAGATGTAGATATAGACTACCAAAATCTTGTCTATTTAACAAACTTCAAATAATAATGGCAAGATTTTTTATAACATGAAAGCTTTTACAGGTAGTGAAAACCTCTACGATAGAGTTGCTAAAGGCTGGAGCCTGCAGCATAAAACAAAAAGTTTGAAAATATATTAATGACTTGGTGCGTAACTTTTCATTTAACTAGTCAAGCAAGGATTTGTTGTTGTGTCTTTTAGGTTGTTTTTTCTCTCTTTTTCTTTTCTTTTTTTTTCATGCAGTGAAGGGGGGGTCTGGATGTTTAGAAGCATAGATGAAGGGACTGAATTAGGAATTATGTAATGAGAGTAGAAACTGAAGATGTTGTTTCATATGACTGAAATATTTTTGATGGGAGATTTAGCACAAAGGTTTCAGCTTTGTTAAATGAATTTGGAAAAAAATGCAAAACTTAATGTACAAATGAAAGCAGCTGGCAATGAATAGTTTGGGGGGTTGAAGATCCCATCTCTCTGAATTGATTCTCATAAATGTTACATGGCTGTATGCACTTGATCCATCCCATGTCAATGGGAATGAAACTAAAGATAATAACAAAATATATAGAAAGCAATTAAGCTGTTTAAAAAGTTTGAATGTTGTTTTCCCAAACACTTATGTCACAAGAAATTTCCAAACCTTCAGATATTCACGGGCAGATTTAGAAGGTCTAAAAAATCTTGAGCAGTTGAGATGTGAAGGCTAAATTATTTGGAGAAGATAATGAAAGTTCAGGTTGTCAAGGAAAATAATGAAAACCAATGTAGGTTTATGATTATTAATCCTTTGTGCATTAGGGGCAATTTCTCTGTCATAACGACTCATTTTGTGTGATCATTTATGGATCAAAATGTAAAGCCTAATTATTCAGTTTTAAGGTTGAAATATCGTAAGATTAACACTGTTAGTATACGTTTATAACGAGCGTCTGGCTTGGGTCCAACACTCCAGATGGGATTTAGCACAATGTAAAACATGCAGGTAATCCCCTATGCTTTATTTATGTATAGATATTATCATTTGTAGTTTTGTACTTATCAACACAACAAATCAAGGAGAATCTTTCCTGTGATGTGTTCTGGCGGTAGGTTGTATAGACCCCCATAAAGTGGAAAGTTAAACTGCTTAAGAAAATAGGTATTACCTTTTCAACAATGCAGCTACTGACAAATACCTTTTCAACAGTGCAGCCACTGAGCATATGTCAGTCATGTGCTGAGTTTACATAAATTCATCCCTCCAGTCATGCATTTACTTGATAAGCTAACAGAAAACTTACTCATATCATGCATGTAGTGAATCAATTTGCTTTTCATATTAAGCAGTGCATCCTCTTCACCAGCATCCCTGACATGAAGAAACAAACTGTTGCTCTTATGATGCAAGACTTTACTTAGTTTATTATAAATTCACATGCTGTTAGATCTGGAAATTTCATCAGAAGGAAAATATCTACAGCTTCAAAAGTATTACCAACTTCACAGATCACACAAGTTTACAGTGTTTATAAACTAAACAGGATTTATAATTTCCAGATCCATTCTATAGAATCATAAACTGTACAAGCCTTTTTTATTACTTGCAGACTTATGCATACCACAAGCTCTTCAGGCTTCCATAAATAAATGTAAAATTAACCTTGAAATACGCACGGAGGGGATACTACTGTACTGCTGTTAGGGATAAGAGTGGACAGTGTTGCTTTCATGTATGTGGTAATATTTTTTTTACCTTGCACATTGATTGGGATGGTAACCATTTTGTTTTTATTCCTTTTATAAGCAAAATAATTTAAACAGTTAATATACTTTACTAGTAATTTGATTAGTAACTTACATATATAGATATTGTATACATATCAACAAAATTTGGCAGATGTAGCAGCATCAACACAAACTATGCACATCTCTCCACCATTGTGTCTGCTTCCTATGGAAGCATTCAGTACATTTGTGCACCCATGTCCTGAACCCTACCAAGAATGTAGCCACAAAATAGTGGCAGGAACCCCCAATGGGATGTTTGTCTGTGGACATTGATCACGTGGTGAAGATCTTCATTTGTAAATGTTAAAGAATTAAAGTTCTCTAGCTTTTTTCATGATCAAACAGACTACTTAGACAGTATTGCCTCCTTGAAGACTGCCATGCAGGTATCACTGTTGATTAGTTTGGATATAAGACTCTGTATCCACTTGTTATAAGCTTCTCTTATCTTTATATTGCCTTCTTGCAGCAACTTAAGTGGGAGTTTTCAAAATTCTTAGACCCTTTACATTCACAGGACATTTCTGTAAATCTATACTAACCCTGTAGTGATATATTCTGGGGAAACTATGGCTAGAAAGCATTATTCTTAATGCCATGTTAAGTCTCTGTTAGAATTTCATACAGGCTACCAAAGACAATGGGAGGAACATCTGTTGTTTTTTCCTGCAGCTTAACCTTTCTCAGCAAGGTTCTTTCCTAAATCAATAAACTTGATGGTTCAATCTGGCCTGTTAGAGACATGTTAAGGAGGCAGCTTCACCTTGGCTTTCCCAGAGCAACCCTTCCAAAGATAAGATCAGCATTCTTTGGACATTACTTTAGTTTCTATGGAGTTGCCACCTTTTGGAGCAGATGAGACCAACTGTGCCACAAGATAACAGTTTTTTGCCTTTTGTCCTCTTTTTTGAGAAAAATCTTTAACCGGTCTCCTCCATGTTTGTAAAATCTCAGAGGCTTTCAATATGATCCAAACCTTAGAGAGATATTCAAGTTTTGAAGAATGAAAAATTTTTCCTTTCTAGTGCAGCATCCCTTGAGCATTTTTTTTCTTTGTTGTTGTTTTTCTATTCTGCCTTTCCCTTGTGAAAAATTTTTTTCCCAAGGAGCAACTACTCAGAAAATTTACCTACTACCTTCCCCTTTCTACCAGTAATTTTTTAAGAGGTGCCAAAAGTTGCAGTAACATCTTATCAGTGAGCTGCTAAGTTGTAATTGAGATCGTAGAGAGAACAAATAGGATAACCTAATTTCATTCCCGAGTGACATCACATAGAAAACATGCTCTTTGATTACCAGGTTAATATGGAAAATCAGGGATTTGTTGAATTTTGATCAGGTTATAGAAAATATGTTTAAGTTTTTTTATTTTTGTAAACACCTTACTCATTCTCTTCATATGTCCAAACCATTTCCACACACCCTTTTTTCATTTCCACATATCTCCCTTACCGTTTCATTACTTAGTCAAACCACCTCAGATATTTCATTTCCAACACATCCTCCCTCCTCCATGCAACCCTATTTATAGCCCATGCCTTGCAACCATATAATATTATTGGAACTACTTTTCCTTCAAACATACCCATTTTTGACCCCCCCCCCCCCAAGATAAGGTTCTCTCTTTCCACACATTCTTCATTGCTCCCATAACCATTGCTTCCTCCCC
>JAYMFT010259669.1:0-10788 GCA_038088735.1 Panulirus argus
CCCCTCAGATATGTCACAGCCTCCCGTCCGTGCAACCCCACTTGTCTTATGTTCTCCTCAGCATCTCTCACCCACTCGTCTAACACACTGGCCCTCCTCAGCCTGCCGGAAAATTTTGCAAGCGTAGGGACTGGCCGAGAACACACTATGCTCGTGTGCTGCTTGTTATCCCCTCCCTGACACAAGTTACTTACAGCCTCTGCAAATTGCCTATTAGATGTGAGTTGTTCCACAGTCCCTCCTGTTACAGCTACCCCCTGATTCCCCTCCTCTCTTTACTTTGTCTCCACTTGCCCCTTGATCCTCCCACTCTGGTGGTGGCACAAAATGATCCATGACTCTGCTGCCATCTTGACCCAAACAGGAGTTTCTCCTTATAATACTCAAAAGGGCGTAATCAACCACGCTTTGCTACCAATTCTGTAATGAGCTTGGCTTCAGCTGCCCTCCTCTGTCTTAGAGCGCACCTATAGCGCTCAATAGAGAGAATCTCCTACTGGGGAGCACAAACAATGGGTATAGTTTACAAAACTTTAATTTACAGCCATTGCCAATACTACAGTAAGAAAATTACTCCAAACAGAGACACTTTACCCTAACTACTCACAGAAGATATTTACATACAGTAAAGAAATTAACTCCAAGTAGAAACACTTTTCCCTAACTGCTCACAGAAACTTTTTACATACAGTAAAGAAATTAGCTCTGAATAGAAGCACTTTACCACAACTGCTCACAAAGATATCTACAAACTGTACATGGGTCAGTACTACCAACATGTACTTAACAAAGCACTGCCTGGAATTTTCCCCCAACACAGCACCTATCAGGCCCCTCTCCACTCGCCTCACACCACCCACAATCTGGTTACCATTAGAGACTACTTGAGTCTTGTTATTTGGTCCACTCAGGGTACCTCTTATGAACAAGGAATGTTACCACCTCCCCCATAAGGGGTTGTAACACCATGCGCTTAGCTGCACCAGCGGCCGTAGTCTTGCCGTCCATCCAAGGATGGGTAGTTTTCTCGCAACCACCTGGCGCCGTGGACTTACACCAACCTCCAACCCTTCCGCTCCATCGGGCACCCACTGAGGTTGATAGTCAATATGGCATATAGGACAGGCCAGCCGAACCGAGAGGGTAATACGGGAGGCTCGCCACCGCCTTCTCACCAAGCCGACGCAAGTCGCCAGAAGTCTTCTCCCCACGCGGCTCCTCTCACAAACTCCTTCAAAACCGGCAGTGTCCTGTCCTCGCGAACACAACAACGATTAGTATCCTTTAGAAGAAGTCTTTCGTCAACAATGCCCGTCGACTCGCGTGCCCTGCGGCTAGCCACCGAGCCTCCAACCAGCGCGCTAAATTCAAATCCTCAAGCGGAACATATTATGACATTATGATATTCTGACCACTACTTTTGGCAGCGATGATTGAAACATGGAAAACGGTTTGATATGTCCCCTTGGACAAGACAAGGTCCTGTGGCAATTGACTGGCCAGATGAAGATACAGAATTCCATTTCTAGCCTCATGGAAAATTAAATCTAAATAGATTCCTCTTACTTTTATCTAGTCTGATTCTGTTAGACAGTATAGAGGGTTGACTACACGTCTGTACGATTAATGCCCGACAGTTTGACTTCTGCTAGTGTTAAAGTATTTGCAGACACTTTTATATTACGAGGCAACGCTCTCCTAAGTGTCTGGGGTTCATAACACCTATATATTGGTCGCGGTTGCCGCTTCCCACTTCAATCAGTGGACAAAGTACTTAGCGAAAACGCGCGACCTCGACGCTCTGGTTTTCTCGTTAGTAATTTAGGGGAGACTCCGGAGAAATTCGTGGGGCATCTCAAATCTTGATGATTTACTTTATGTCAACATGGGAACTTAAATCCCTTAAAAGAATTTGTTCATAGTGATATTCTGTAATTATGATTCTTGCTACTTTTTGTAAGCAAGCAACTGATTACTACCTTACCAGAAGTGCATTTCAAATCATTCTCTTTCGCTGATCCATTCGGTAGTCACCTGATACACTTGAGCTTAATGTAGTTAGTTTGTGCTTCTGTATCTGCAAAGAAATTTGAGGCCATTCCACTGATTGCTGCTAAAAGAATGAATATAAAGGTCCTGTTGGCTCACGTACAGTTAAGTTTTGATTCTCATCACAAGCACAATGGTCTTTTAACACCTTACAGGAATTTGTGATTCTATAAGAACTCAACTGTCTGATGGCATCCAGTTGTAATCCTGGTCTAGACTGGCGAACATTAAGGTGTAGTTGGGCTGAATGGAATGTGTGAGGGAAGCTTAGGTCTGCCCTGACTAAGGGAAGCGCAGGTACTCTTCTTTTTACAGGACCACAACACTACAGGACACAACACTGCAGGACAAAACGCTACAGGACCACAACACTACAGGACACAACACAAAAGGACCACAATACTACAGGACACAACACAAAAGGACCACAACGTTACAGGAATAAAACACCACAGGACCATAACACTACAGAAGCACAACATCACATGACAACAACAATACAAGAGCACAACACCACAGGACCACAACAATACAGGACCACAACACCAAAGGACCAAAACACCAAAGGAGCACAACATAACAGGACCACAACAGTATAGGACCACAAAGCCATAGAACAACGACACTACAGGAACACAGCACTACAGAACCACATCACTGAAGGAACACAACTCTACAGGAGCACAACACCACGGGACCACAACACCATAGGACCACAACGCCAGAGGACCATAACACTACAGGAGCACAACATTCCAGGACCACATTATTATAGGAGCACAACACCACAGGGCCACAACACAAGAGGAACACAACACCACAGGACCAGAACACTACAGAAGCACAACACCAGAGGACAACAACACTACAGGACCACAACACTATAGAAACACAGCGCCACAAGCTCACAACACTATTGGAGCACAACACTACAGAAACACAACACCACAAGACCACAACACCACAGGAACAAAACACAACAGAACCACAACACCAAAGGACCACAACACCACGGGACCTCAACACCAAACTAACACAAAACAAAAGGACCACAACACCACAGGATCACAACAATGCAGGACAACAACAATGCAAGATCACAACTGGACCACAACACCACAGGACCACAACACCGCAGGACCACAACACCTCAGGACTACAACACCACAGGAACACAACACCACAGGAGCACAACATAGGAGCACAACACCACAGGAACACAGCACCAGAGGACCACAACACTGCTGGAACACAACACCACACCAGAACAAAGCTACAGGAGCTCAACGCCACAGGATCACAACACCACAGGACCACAACACCACAGGAACACAACATCACAGGAGCACAACACCACAGGACCACAGCACCAGAGGACCACAAGACTGCTGGAACACAACACCACACAAGAACAAAACTACAGGACTCAGCACCACAGGACCACAACACCACAGGATCACAACACCACAGGATCACAACAGTATAGGAGCAAAACGCTACAGGAGCACAAAACCACAAGAGCACAACACCACAGGACCACAATACCACAGGACCACAACACCAGAGGAGCACAACACTACAGGAGCACAACACCACAGGAGCTCAACACCACAGGACCACAACACCAGAGGATTACAACACCACAGTAGCAAGGCAATAGAGGACCACAACACCACAGGAACACAACACTTCAGGAGCTTAACACTACAGGAGCTCAACACCATAGGACCAAATCACCATAGGAATGCAACACTACAGGAGCACACCACAGGACCACAAAACCGCAGAACCACAACACCACAGGACCACAACACCAAAGAACCACAACACTTTAGCAGCACAACTACACAAGATTACAACACCAAAGGACCACAGCATTACAGGACCACAGCACCACAAGACCACAACCCCACAGGACCACAATACCAAAGGACCACAACACCACAGGATTGCAACACCACAGGAGCACAACATTACATTATCAAAACGCCGTAGGACAACAACACCACAGGACCAGAAGATCACAGGACCACAACACTACAGTATTACAACACCACAGGATCACAGCACCACAGGACCACAACACCACAGGATTACAGCATCAAAGGAGCGCAACACTATAGGACCACAAAACCACAGGACCACCACATCACAGGGTTACAACACCACAGGAGCACAACACCAAAGAATTACAACACCGCAGGAGCACAACACCACAGGATTAACAACACCGCAGGAGCCCAACACTACAGGAGCAAACCGCCATAGGACCACAACACCACAGGACCACAACACCACAGGAGAACACTACAGGACCACAACACTACAGGACCACAGCACCACAGGATTACAACACCAGAGAAGCACAACACTACCGGAGCAAAACGCAACAGGACCACAACACCACAGGATTGCAACACCACAGGAGCACAACACCACAGGATTACAACACCATAGAAGCACAAAACGACAGGAGTACAACACCACGGGACCACAACTCCACAGGATACGACACCACAGGAGCTCAACACTATAGCAGCAAAATGTCACTGGGCCACAGCACAATAGGACCACAACACAACAGGAGCACAACACCACAGGACCACAACACCATAAGCCCACAACACCACAAGACCACAACACCACAGGACCACAACACCACAGGACCACAACAACACAGGGCCACAACACCACAGGACCACAACACTAGGAGAACAACGCCACAGGAGCACAAAACCACAGGACCACAGCACCACAGACCCACATCACCACAGGATT
The DNA here is from genome assembly GCA_038088735.1 of Panulirus argus. Lineage (NCBI taxonomy): Eukaryota > Metazoa > Arthropoda > Malacostraca > Decapoda > Palinuridae > Panulirus > Panulirus argus. Next base: position 4,828 of record JAYMFT010259669.1, read on the forward strand.
ACAGTACCACAGGAGCACAACACTACAGGAGCCCAACGCCACAGAACCACAGCACTAAAGGACGACAACACTACAGGACCACAACACTACAGGACCACAACACCACAGGACCACAACACCACAGGAACACAACACCAATGGATGTCAACACCACAGGAGCACACCACTACAGGGGGCACAACACCACAGGACCACAACAACACAGGACCACAACACCACAGGACCACGACACCACAGGACCACAACAACACTGAATTACAACACTACAGGAGCACAACGCCATAGACTACAATACCACAGAACCACAACACCACAGGACCACAAAACCGCAGGACCACAACACCACATGATTACAACACCACTGGAGCACAACACTACAGGAGCACAACACTACAGAACCAGGACATTACAGGACCAAAACACCACAGGATTACAACTCCGCAAGAGCACAAAACTACGGGAACACAACACCACAGAACCACAACATCGCAGAACCACAACACCACAGGATTACAACATCACAGGACTACAACACTACTAAACCACAACACCACAGGAGCACACCACAGGAGCACAACATCACATGGCCACAACACCACAGGAGCACAACACCACAGAAGCACAACATAACAAGACCACAACACCCCAGGACCACAACACCAAAGGAGCACAACACTACAGAAGCACAACACCACAGGAGCAGAGCACATGACCACAACACATTAACAGAACACCACAGGACCACAACACCACAGGAGCACAATACTACAGCAGCACAATGGCACAGGACCACAACACTATAGGACCACAACACTACATGACCCCAACACTACAGGAGCACAACACCACAGGAGCGCAACACCACCGGATTACAACACCACAGGACCACAACACTACAGGACCATAACGCCACAGGACCACAACACCAGAGGATCACAACACCAAAGGAGCGCAACACTACAGGAACACAACACCACAGGACCACACCACCACAGGACCACAATACCACAGGATCACAACACCACAGGATTACAACACCACAGGAGCACAACACTACAGAACCACGACACCACAGGACCACAACACCACAGAATTAAACCACATGAGCACCACACTACAGGAGCACAACTCCATAGGACCACAACACTACATGACCACAACAACACAGGACCACAACACCACAGGATTACAGCAACACAAGAGCACAACACTACAGGAGCACAACGCCATAGGACCAAACACTACAGGACTACATCACAGGACCACAACACCACAGGTTTTACAACACCATTAGAGCACAACACTACAGGAGAACAGCACCACAGGACCATAACACCAAAGGACCACAACACCCTAAAGGTAGTGAAGGTGGAAACCCTCGTCAGGGAAGTCACAACGTTAGCCGACTGCAGCCCTGGTACAGACTCTGTCCTTGCCACCATTTCTCTAGCTTGTGATGTGTCTGTTGAGCTGCCTTTACAGTGCATAAACTGTTTAACTTTACCAAGACTATATAGTGATTATGATCATAATCTATACCAATGAATCATCTCCTTCATGGTCTTTGTCCTGTATGATTCATCGCTTGCAATGTGTAATTCTATTATTCTTATTTTTTGTGTGTGTGTTGAAGGTTCCAGTCACGAACAAATGCCCACATCAAGGCTGGGCCTAAATTGAGACATAGAGAAGATTATGAAAGGAAAAAAGAAGAGACAAGGGAAAATGATAACGAATCTTAGTAGGAGTGAAAAAAAAAAAGAAGAAAATGTCTTTCTAAGATGTGCCAGGTCATAGTTATTGGGAAAGACATGAGAAAGTAGAGATTTCCAAAGCTTCGACGTTTAAGGAAAGAAACAGTTATCAAAACTGTCCACTCTTCAGTTGCCAACGGCTACACAGTAATCATGTGACGCAGCAGCTTGCTGAATATTGCATGTTCTAGCTAGTGGTTGGGGCACACAAGCAGCCAGCTCTCGACAGCAGAAACCAAAGTAATAACTATAGAAGAGGGAAAGTGAACCAACATTGCGGTGTAGGGCAGGCGCGTCAAGTCTTGGAGTTAGCCTGGGAGAGTTTGTAACGTAAGTCGGACCGCTTTCGACTTCGTCAAGTAAGGATACAGAGCTAGAAGCACCCCAAATGCGACGGCAGTAGTCCATACAAGAAAGAATCAATCCCTTGTATAAATAGAGCAACTGTTCAGAAGAGGAGTTATATCTAAACAGGACATTCCAGTTTCTAAGAGGCATACTTAGCTAGCTATTCCCGTAACGTGTAGTTTCCAAGAAGGAGTGGATGTTACAGTAATACCAAGTATATTCATTGAGTTTTGTTAGTATGATATACAAGATGTAATGTGATGCTTATAGGAAGAGTTAACTGTGTCATGTTGTGTAGATCAGTTGCCTTCAAGACTTAGTGTGTGAGTGAGTGTGTGCACGATCCAGGGTCTTGTTTGATCTGTGGCTCCTGAATGACTGGCTTTGTGGTTTCCTCTGAAAGGGGCTCCGTCAAGGAGGAACACATTAATATGTTATTAAAGCCAGGAGAGTAAGGAGGGAGCCTGGGATTCACAGACGATCATGAGAGCATTGCAGGCACGAGGCCAGGCTGCCTCAGTAATGTGGCAGGTCAAACTGAACACATGCTGGAAGGGTTCACGAGAAGAGTTGATTGTGGTGGTGAATATTATCGGCTGGAAATGTTTCTCTTTATATATATTGGAGTATAAAGAGATAAAGGGGCATGTTTCTAGGCCAACTGACACATGGATACGTAAATATAAGGATAAGGAAACACACACACACACCAAATGATATCCCCAGAAGCATCCCAGACATATATCATATCGCTGTGGCAGTTAAACAGTAAAATAGAAGTAATAGTGTAAAGACCAAAGCTCAGTAAACTGAAAATCAGAAAGATAAATGCTTTTCTGAGGAGCCCAACAAGACAAGCAAGTGTCACTTTCAGAAAACTGGGGGAACAACTTCAGAACCTCAGCACTGTAAGCACCATGTAAATACGTAACCTTAGATATACTGGGAAATTTAAACCAGCAAATCAGTCCAGACCTAACCCTGTTATCATATACACACAGCCAAGCTAGGTACATCGTTTTTAATTTGATTTCTAAATCAAAAATGGACTCAGGCGGGGGAAAGTAACTCCAAGAGTTAGTTGTGACTGTATCCAGAGGAAGAAGGCCAAAGGACCAGAGGTTAACACAGATGGTGATGGAGATCAAGAAACTGAAAGTAAAAGGAAAGGAGAGAGATGTCATCAGATAGAGAAGAAGTAAGGGGCTCAAAGAAAATGTAAGCAAAGGTCACGAACACAGGACTTCAGTTGGTGATAATCGGCTGATGTGTGACCAGAGGGAAGGAGGTAGAACGAGTGAAAAGTAGATAACAGAAAGGTCTGTTCTTGGTGTGACAGGAGCTGCTGATCAAGAAGAAATGTCCTTAACACGAAGTAAAGAAACCACTAGAGATAATACTTCAAGTCTCCAATACAGAGGGAAGATCATGAGACAGGGAGGAATGGTTGGACCAAAGTGAGCGATATCAAAGGCGGTTCTGGTTGACGGTAGCAAAGATATAGGCAACACCCCAGTCAGCCAACAGATGTAGGCTATTAGAGAGCGAGGAACTAGTATAGCAGAATAGAATATCAGGATCAAAGAAACTTTGAAAACAGTATTGCGGACAGGAGCAAATTCTCTGTTTAAAAGCAACTAATAGGGCTGAAGGATTCAGATGGAAAAATTGTACAGGATGACGCATGGACATTGTTTGCATCTGGACTGCCAGAAAACGTTTGACAAGGTAACACAAGGAAGGCTGATTAAGAAGATAGATCACATGCAGGAGTGAGGAAGAAATTATTCCAATGGATCGATTATCTTATATGAGTTTACATGAGAAAGACTGACAACAGGGGGCCTCATTGGCCAATGACTAGGTTGTCTTTTTAAAAAAAGAACAAAGAAAGTTTAACTTAACAATAGAATGTAATTCCGCTCAGCAGTTTTTAAGTTATCACCGACTCCCTACTGCTGCACATTAGCTTTCTACTGTCCCCGTTACCTGTGTCGTTTATACAGCTTATGTCTGGCGTTTTTCTCAGAGTGTACCTGAATTTATAAAGTATTTGTCTAAACGACTTTTGAAGATATTTATAGTTTTAGCATTCCCTAAGTCTAACGGTAACTTATTCCAGTGCTCAACACACCAATAGGAAAAGAAGCTTTTTCCCATGTCCGTACTACATCCTTTATCTTTGAGTTTTATTCCATTTGTACTGGGAAAGGTATTTTCTTGTATTTCGAAAAGATGTTCGTGATTTACATTGTCGAACCTGTTAAGAATTTTGAGCGCTTGGATTAAGTCGCCGCAAATTCTACGTTTTTTAAGGGTGAAGAGATCCAAACGTTTTAGCCTGTCTTTGTATTCCAGATTTCTAAGGGATGGGATCAATGTTGTCGCGCATCTTAATACTTGCTCTAATTTTTCCTCGTTTTTTTTTATAGTTTGTGGACCAAGACTGGACGGTATATTCAAGGCGTGGTCTTACTAAAGAATTATAAAGTATGAAAATTGTTTCTGGTGTCTTGTAATTTATGTTCCTGGCTATGAAACCTAACATTTGGTTGCCTTTTTTACTTGCTGCTTGACACTTTTATTGTACTTCAGATTGTTGCTAATGACAACACCAAGGTCCTTTTCTTCACTTACTTTAGTTAGAGAGTTTCCGAATAGTTTGTAGTCGTAACTTATATTCTTGTCTCCGAAGTGCATAACTTTACACTTGTCCGCATTACACTTTATTTGCCATCTGTCTAACCACTCCGCTAATAAGTAAAGATCTCTTTGAATCATTTCACAGTCCCGCCTGTTTACAGCTCTACCTCCTAGTTTAGTATCGTCAGCAAATTTGGAGATCGTATATATGAGACCGAGTTCTAAGTCATTAATGTATATTATGAAAAGAATGGGGCATAGGACCGACCCCTGTGGCACACCACTCATTACGTCTAGCCAATCTGAGGCTTCGCCGTTTAATACTACATGCTGCTTTCTTCCGGTAAGCCAGTCTCTGATCCATGTACAGAGTTCTTCACCGATTCCGTGTGCTTTGAGTGTATATAAGTCTCTTGTTAGGTACTCTGTCGAAAGCCTTTCGGAAATTTAAATATACTACATCAGACGGTACTTTTTCGTCCCATTTCTGATAAATAACATTAAAAGATTCTAGTAAAATTCAGGCAGGATCTTCTATTGCGAAAACCGTGTTGGTTGTCCGATATGATTTTGTGATTCTCTGGAAAAATGACAATTTTATCTTGTATTAATTTTTCCATCATTTTACCTAACACTGACGTATGGCTAATTGGGTGGTAGTTCACATCACACTTTTTGTCTCCTTTCTCCTCTACAGGAGTGACATTCGCTGGTTTCCAGTCAATTGGCACCTGACCAACTGATAGAGATTTATTGAATATTTCTGATATTGGGTACATCAGCTGTCTCCTGAACTCTTTTAAAAATCTTGGAGCTAAGTTATCTGAGCCATTGGATTTGTTAGGATTAAGTTGGTCCAGGTATTTAAGTATTTCAGAGTTCTTCACTTCTCTAACCTTCAATTCTTCTTCATCAGATCCTTGAAACATTTTCATTGTTTGCGGTATTCGAGATGTTTCATCAGTTGTAAATACGGAGTTAAAAGAACAATTTAGCGTGGTAGCCATTTCCTTGTCGTCAGTAGTTAGTGTGTCACATTTGTTTCGTAATGGTCCAGGTCCTTCTTTTACTGACTTCCTTTGTCTTACATTTGAAGAATTCCTCAGGATTCCTCTTGACTTTCAAGGAAATTCTTTTTCCTTCCTCGCGTTTACTTTGTCTTGTGACCTTCTTACGCTCTCTTTGGATTTTGATTAATTCCTGGCGATTTTCACCG
>JAYMFT010259691.1:0-10788 GCA_038088735.1 Panulirus argus
TCAAACAAAAGACAGGAGAGCCCCCTTTCCTTTAAGTCTTTTTCTTGTTGATCAGATATCTCATTCATTATTTTTTGCTGTGCTCTTCTAAATTTATTATGATCTATGACCAAGGATGAGTCCTTTTGGCTGATGAGACCTGTATGTAGCACAGAGTAATTTTAATCCAGTTTGGCATATATATCTCACATTTGGGATAAAAAGGCACATTAATTTCACTACCAAAATAGATTTTTTGCATGTTATGAAAATTGACACACCCTAATACCACATGGGCTTCCATGGTGTAGTGGTATAGCAGCGGTTAACGTTGGAGACTACGTATCACACATGTGCTGACACTGGCTAGGCAGCTAGCTAAAATGATTATCCTTCACTTAGGGCTGGTCAATTAATGGGCACTTGGCTGTCCCAGCAACCATAAAAAGACATATATTTGCGAGACGAGTTCCGTTTTCAGAACGTTCCTTTTTATCTCTGCGAGATACTTACAAAAACTTAGAGCACACTGGCCTCTCCATGTTGGTCACCTAAACCTTGCAACTTCAACTTCTGATCAGTAAGATTCTGTACTTGATTACTACGCCATTGCCTCTGTCAGTAAGACAAAGCTTCTTGGTCATTAAGTCTTCATCTTCTGTTCACTAATATCTTGCCACCTGTTTACCAAGACTGCAAGTTCTGGCATGTACTATCTTGAGAATCGGAATGTATCAGCCCTGTCATTATGAATGTGCCTTCTGGCTAGTAACATCTTGTTTCCCTATGTCTAAAATTTTGCTTCCTGATAAGTAAGGCCTTGCGTCCGGGTCAGTGTGACCTGACACTGAGGTCAATGGGATCTTATTCTAGGCCAGCTGGATTTCGTCTCAAGGTCAGTACTATTCTGACCTCAGGTCAGTAACACGCTGCCTTTTCGTCGGTTGGAGGTTACCTCCAGCTAAGTGCAACATACGTTACCCTTTAGTCAGTAGGATTTTGCCTTTATGTAATTGGAATGTTAGTTCCTAGAATGTGTAATTGATATAATTCTGCATCTTGATTAGTCATAGCTTGAATCTTGGCCAGTAAAACTTTGCCTCTAGATGAAAAAAAGACCTTGCATCCTGGTCTAAAAAAAATTATTTCTAAATTACTAGGAGTTAACCTCTAATTTCCGAAGGCTCCGCTTCCTAGTTAGTAAGATTTATGCTCAAGAAGTTATGATGCCGCCTGCCTATCAGTTGAACTTTGAATATCTATAATCCGGAAAGCATTGCCTCTTGGTCGTTATGATCTTGACCCGCGACGTTTATGGAATATAAGAAAGCCATCATCCTGCTCCAGTCATCTCGAAAATGGCACCACAGTTCAGAAGCTCCGTCAGCCCGACAGGTCTCGCCAGGTTCACGACAGTGGACGCTGCTTGAAGTGTTTTCCCGACACAATTTTTACAAAACAGACCGTTCAACGGAACTTATCTTCTGAGGTGGAATCGTAAGTGGGCATCCGCTCAGTGAGGTGCATGACTTGATCTTAAGATCATTAAAAGAATCACAGTGTTGATAGTTATGGAAATTCCTTACCATCTCCTTCAAGTAGTGGTCATGACAGTTGCTGTATTAACACAAATAAAGATAATGATATGTTGATGCAGAGGGAGAACATCCTGTCCTCTCCATCCACGCAAGGTTCTGAAGATAAATTTACAACCCAAGTTTTCTTCAGGGGTCATAGAGCGGCCCACCCTGGCCGGGAGGATCGTCCTTCTTTCATCATTTTCTTCTGCTCCTCCTCTTCCCGCTCCTCCCCGCACAGTTTCTCACAGGCTGGGATAATCCGTCCTCAGCCTTCTTCTTCCTCATCGAATTATATTCTCCCTCGTTATGCTGTATGAAAATTATGCAAATTTGATTATGGTCATGCGCAAAAATAGTCTCATATTTCATGCTTTATGTTGACCTTACTGCTTCCTCTTGCACACATCGTATCATATTTCCACTTGCCACAGGATTTTGCTTTTTATGAAACTAATGTGTTATGAATATGACGCCTCAATGGGGACTCTAAAAGCCAAATAATATATGTAACAGAACTTCTTCCTAAGCGCCATCTACTGTGCTATAGTTCACACCGTTACACTTGGTGGAGACCTATATAGGTATGTCTACATACTCCCTACTACCTATTCCGCGATCAACATCCAAGTGATTTGGCTATCTACAACTTTTTAGTACATGTGGAATATAGTTCTGGTGTGACTTCTCCGTATGTATATACTAGAACCTCTCTCGCCTAATATTCCTTTTCCAGGACACAAAAAGGCAACGGAAAAGAAGCAGAAAAGGGCATGCAAGATCGTTCTCGGTCCCATTTACATCACCTTTCAAGTGGCGCTCAACACACTGGTACTCTCAGCTCTTTCGGCAAATAAGATGCTACGCATCGTTTTCGACATCGTCATTTACCATCTGAATTTCACTGTCTTCGGGTAACACCTCCTTAACACATACATACATACCATGACAACGCTAAGCAGAAAACTCGTAGCTAAGTCTCTGCGCTGTCTCTACTCCTAGTTGTTGAACATGAATGCCCCATGTCTAGCACGTAAAGACACTAGTTTCAAATAGGCTGTGTCTAATATTAGTAGTTCCTCATCCTTACTGCCCTACTAGCGGTTTGTATGGCCTCGTCCACCACACGTTGATAAATAGTTGTAACATCGAAGCTCGGCAACGGATTCTTGTCAAAATCAATGCATTTCAACTTCTGATTTACAGGTGTGCACCACTGAAGGTTCCTAAAGCGTTAAACAGTGGTCTGGTTAACTTCTGGGCAAACCCTTGCGGCTCATTCTGTATGCCTAATGTTGTGGGACTCATTGCTATACCTGCCGTATGAACTTTCGTGAGGCTTCTCATTCTTGGTGGCTTGGAGGGAGGGTTTCTTCGAGAGAGTTTATTAACTTCTTTCCCCCTGTTTGATCTGTTTAGCATTTTTCTTACATTCCTTTCGAACTTAGTTGCTTTGTTGTTCGCATACCCCGCATGTTTATTTTCAAGGAATGTTGCCTCAATATTGAGCAAGTCCATCATTTCATCAACGTGGTCAATATTGTTCATCATAACCACTCCAACACCATTGTCCGTCTGTGTCATCAATATGTCCTGGTCTTCACAATCACTTGGGGCTTTTTATTCTGTTCAGGATATGCACTTAGTTATTGGCCAAGGCCATGTAACATGATTATGATACTTGCGTGAACCTTTTGTTGGCATCATAATCCTCCCACTTGTAATTCCTGGTCACATATTCAACATGATTCTTTCTGTCTTCCCTGCTATCAATCTGTAATCCAGCGATAGCGCCTTTACCACTGTTTCTGTCAGCTGTTTCGTTGAGGGTGTAATATCATATTCTCACTTCCTTCTACGCTCGGTTATTATATATATAACATGATTTCCGCTGCAGTTTTTCCTTCTGTGAATTGCTTTATATTTCCAGTTAATTGATTAAACGGTGAGACACCAGTGTATGTTGTGTGTCATCCTCTTATTTGTACACTTTGTTAGATTCAAGCAGCTCCTCCTTTATACTGTCTCTGAATGGCTTCCCACTGTGACCTGGTAGCTATCTTGGTTGCATTTGTTTGCCTAAGCAATATTGTAAGAATTTCCAGCCGTTCCAGTAACTTTTGATCTGTCTTCTGCTGTAGTTATGCCCTTCCATACGTGAAACTAACAAACAAAAAGTACGAGCTGATGGATGATACACGCAAAATACCGTTGTCTCAGCGAAAGGTCAATAAAGTGAAATAAAAAGCAGTGCGTAGAAACTGATAACAGTGAGTGGAAGGAAGTGGGAAGGTCGGACATGACGTCAACGAAACAGCTGACAGAAACAGAGAAAGAAGCGTTATTCCTGGGATTAAAATATGATGTTGGGAAGTGGGTAGCTACAAAGGAGGTTCGTGTGTGTGTATATGCGATTGCTATATGGATGTTACAAGGAGAGAGTTTTATACTTCTTTTAACCTTTTATATGTGTAACATGCTTTCATTCATGTACACACACACACACACACAAGCTTAAGCCAGAAGTGTTTGCTTGTGTGTTTATAATTCTGTGAGTGTCTTTGTACTTCGGGGTAAATCTTGTGGTCATACTTGTCTGAGAAATTTCTTTAATGACCCTCACATGAAATTTTCATTTGAAAGGCCGTCAAATTGCTTATTATATATATATACCTAGAATTATAGGAAGAAAGATAGCTATATAGTGACGTATGAGGCATGCAAACAATTTATGATGTCTTACCTCTGGCTTTTACTCTGGCAAAAGACCGTGATGAAGGATAATAATTCCTTTACACGAAACCTCTCACACAGAGCTGATGAGGAAGCGAAGACTATTTTAACGGGGGGTAGTTCCCCTTCACTTAAAGGGTGGGATAGTCTTGGACGCTGGTACTGAGACAACGTTATACATCATCAGTACTCCAGACTCCCAAAGTAACCTGGTCTTGGTGGATCATTTAGTGCACAGAATTTATCTATTTTTTACTGCCAGGCAAATGATTTAGGAAATACCATATAAGTATCATGTGCCTCTCATAAACAACGTCGTAGCAAGCAGCAAGTATTATAATTATGTTGAAGTGAACATGTGAACTCAGAGGATTATCGTATGGATAGAACATTCCTTTATAGTTGCTAATGGTCTTTTTCTTTCGCTTCTGTAGCTCTTTGTCTATTTGTTACTAAATTTAGAAAACGTGTATATAACAGATAATCGTTGGAGTGAGAGAGAGAGAGAGAGAGAGAGAGAGAGAGAGAGAGAGAGAGAGAAAGAGAGATTGTTATGAGGGAAGCTGTTGCCAAAAGCAACAGCTTCCCAGCTAAGCTGCATCCCTTCCCACAGTATCACCAGAGACCGCAAGCTTAGACGAGCCTGAATCAGATGGCAGTCGGCCACTGCCTTATTCAGGTCTTTATAAAGATTATTTATGGTTCCTCTTTAAATATGTCGACAATACAAAAGTTGTAGCATTGAGTCCGGTACGCTTTCTTCATACAGTGGACAGGAGGTTGATAATGTTCAGACCTGCGTCTCCTTCCATGACACTTGCCACAACTTTTGCCCTGGCTTCATCCTAAGATCCTCTCTTGTGTTAATTCAGTGTTGATTTTATAGAGATGATGCAGCGGAGTGTGACGTCTTCACGTGAGTTTATTTTTGTTTCTCCTAAATGGCGTCAATCACGTAGCATAGCTCACTGCCGACTGTTTAGATTTGCATCTTTATACTAAGTTTGCATGTATGGGTAAGATTCACCTAGGAGTCGTATGAATGCAGCAACATTAGAGTTCTACTCTCAAAATTATGAACAAATCTGTTTTACTCCAAATGTATATTCTAAAGTTATAAAATTGTTATTACAAGTTTCTGTTCAGTCTCTCCCCCGGTGAACATATATATTGGGGAAAGATTAATGTTGCGGAATAGTATATGCTGATAACTTGTTTAGATGCTGTTTATAGTTTATGACACTTGTGTGACTGCAAATGGGTCTGCGGAAGTTTATAACTGCCTCAGTCATGTAAAATAAACATACGTATGTTTAGAGGAAGCTCTTTCAAACTGGTAACATGTTTCTCGGGATTTTCCACCTGATACTGAATGATTATTCAGTTGTGTAATGAAATAGGTCACGCTGCCCAGAAGTTCCAGTTTTTCCATTGCAGATCTGGTCCTTCTCCAGTGTGACAGGAATGTTAGAGCCAGTATTATTAACCTGTTGTTTTCAAATACATTACAGTGTTTTTGGAAGAGCATCCTGTTCTTAATCAGATCATCGGTAACTAGACAGCTGACATACTCCACTGCAGAAAATGTCTGTCTGTAAAATGTACTGATCAGTCGGAATTTTCTGAAACCCCGCAGTGAATTTCTGTACTCTCGATACACCCATTCAAACTTCTCCGATGTCACATTTTAGTCTGAATGTATAGTCTGTGTAAACTTGTGACGTCATGGTACATTTCGTAAAAGGATTTCTCCTCTGATATTATTTCCTAGACTAAACTTGAAGAGTGCTTACAAATGAACAGGTGGTTGCTGCATTTTTTCATTTACTTGAGGAAGAACTTAGGACAGGTGGTAATGATGTTTGGAGCAGAAAGCTATTCACAAGAAAGATAAGGCGAAATGATACGTAAGCAACACTGATGAAATCATACGTGAGATGGACTCAATTGCGCTCAAAACCTGGGCCACCCTAATGGAAAAGCATTAATCAGAAGGAAACACAAAATCCCGCCGCAAATTCTGTCCAAAGAATGTAAATGCTTGAAGATTGATAAAATGTGCCGACCATTTTACAAGAAAAAAGAAGTCTAGAACTGGAGAAACAGGTGTCATCGGTACGGGTGAGCGACGGTGTACATTAAATCTACTGTGCATAAGGTATGTCTCATATGAAGGAAAGACGTGGTCGAGTTGTGAATATCCCGAACTGACATCGCAGAGGGTCATCCAGGAACATCATACTGCTGCACCTAAAAACCCCTTAATCACCGTCATCACTAACACACCGTATCTTACCACTCACACCTACCGCACTTTACCGCTTACACACTCTTCACTTTAACCCTTACACAAACCGCATGTCACCACTTACACGTCACTTCTTACATACATACCATCTTACCACGTACACACATCTCTACTCCGCCATTTACAACAACGTCACTTTACTACATCAATGCTCCCCACCTTCCCACCTACATACATCTGACGACACCACCTAAACACACCCGATGTTGCCACTTTTACACACCAATGACACTAATCACGTAATTTTTCCTCATAACATCACACACAAAATATTCATGTTATTATGTATTAAAAACATACCCATTAAAGAGGAATGTTATTGCTTTTGAAAGAAGATCACGTGTGGTGCTGAATGACAGGCATCAGCTACTGTGCTTTAAGAGTTGCAATCTTCATCATGCTTGAGAATACTACCAGATATTGTGTTCCAGTTTGTCTACAGATTCACTTTGTCTTTCACCTTTTATATTGTTTTTTATTTATACAGCGTTTTCCTCTGGAAATTTCTTTTATTTTTGTTTCATTGCCATATTTTGTGAACTGATATGATTATATGAAGCTTCTGTAAATATCAAACTACAATTACATTACCTAAAAAACAAACTTGTACATAAAAGGGACGTCAATATGAATTGGTGGAAAATCCAATTTGCTGTCCATATGATAATATCTGCAGAGAATAGGAGGGAAATTAAAAAAAAAAAGATATTTCAAAAAGTAGAGAACAAGAGAGAGACAGTAAGTCAGGACTGTTGAAGACTGTTGGTGCGGAGAACATGAGAATATGCGGTACAGGAGCGGAAGACACAAGTACTCTATCAACATTTGGCGCCACACGAAAGTTTTTATAACTGGCATTCGGTTATTAAGTCCTCTTCGTATAATCATGCGGTTATTATGACGGTTGAATGTCTTCTAAAGTAAAACCGTACACTAGAAGGAAATAAGACTTAATTACGCTCTTTACTGGATTACCTTCGTGTCATAATTATTCAGAAAGTCTAAGATTATAGATATCTTGCACCTGTGTTATATGCGTAAACAGATGACGTTAAGACAGGGTGGCCGCATTTTAACACGCAGGTCACGGTGGCTGGGTTGCAGTGGTGCCTTTCGTTCATTGGATGGTTGTTTGAGCTTTGGGACTATCAGTTACTAGGGTCATTAAGACCATCAAAGTTAAACTAAACCCACCAACCGGAAAATCTTTCACACTTTCTTCAGGTGTTAAATGTATTTCTGAGGCCACAATCACTCTCATTTTCTTTATGGCCCATGTTTTCATTACTGATGATGACTTATAATGTTTACCGATGTTATGCTGTATTTGCTGATGATATTTTACAATGCTTGCCAATGCTGTGGTATAATGCTTAATGATAATGTGTTTGTAGCGCTGACTAATGTTTTATAGTATATACTGATAATGTCTTATAGCGCTTACTGATTGTTATAGTTCTTACTGATGATATTCTATTACGCTGACTAATGCTTTTATAGTGTTTAATGATGACGCCTTTAGTTCTTACTGATATTTTCTAATGTTTCGTAATGCTTAGCATATTGTTTTACAATTCTTTATGATGATATTTTGTAGTGCTTACCAATGTTGGTTTAAATGTTTACTGACGATGTTGTATACGATATACTTGTACTTTTTTACTCTGTTGACTAGTCTTCTTGCATAATACTTAAGTCAGTTGTTTTATACTATATTTCTGGTGCTTTCTTGAATAGTCGTATTTCGCGAGCAAAGTAACCTAACCCAACCCATGTGGTTTATATCAGTAGTTTCTGCTTAATAGCAATAGTGAAGGTCGGGGCAATGGCATTTCTGATAGTACTTATTCAAATTGGGATGGTTAATCTATCACGAGTAATATTTGTAAAATTGTTTAACAAAGAAAAATATCAGCTGTCTAGATAATGATGATTTGATTAAGAAAACTATTCTTCAAGGATGTTCTTCCAAAAACACTGTAATGTATTTGAAAACAACAGGGATGCACCATTTCTGTCACACTGGAGAATCATCAGATCATTACGGAGGACAGAGAAAAAGAGGTGAATAAAACATGTACACAAGTTCTGGTTTATTGTAAAAATATCTTCACAAATTTATCGAGATGTACAAAAACTCCATATAATTTCATAGTTCGGTTTACACCATCTCAAGCTATTATGACTGCTACCACTTTTCTCTGGTATCACAAAGTGAGTTTTCTCTCTATTTTCTGAGATCGTAAGGTAGATGTAGTGTAGCAATGAAGTGATTTGTCTTAAACATATATACACTAATGAAACACTTACAAACAATGAATAGATGTCCAAAGCTTTACAATATCAACAATTTGTAATGCACCAATGGGCAAAGACTAACGTATTTTCTTTTGCCTTTATTCTAGCAAATATGTGACTATGGGATCCTGGCTACGGGAGAAGTTATATACTCACACGAGGTCATGTGGTGATGGGTGTTGCGCCGAGGGAACCCAAGTGTCTGCTGTGTCAGGACTGAAGGAAGAGTCAAGTCCTCGAGCCACACTCCGAGATCGCTCTCGTCACCACTGTTCATTAACATGTGAGTTCTCTCTTGTCACACTGCATCATAGCTTAGAAGTTTCACCAAATACACATTCCATTTGATAAGCCTCCCTTTTCAAGTCACAGTTCTAACGGGTCTTCAGAACAATGATCCCTTCTTTCCACTTCATATCTTGTCACACACCATCGTAGTATACGTTCATTTGGAAGAGTCACTATCCATTGCATGTGTTACGTGTGACAGACCTTTATAATAGGACAACAGTCTGTGTTCCTTTCACATATCACATGGATAATACAAAACCTGTATATAAATAACGGATGGAAGAAACCAGCAGCACTGACACCCTCGTCCAGTTTGTGACAGTTCCTAGTCATGACACACAGACGGAGTGGTGGCCCAGCGTAGGTGGAGCAGGATGGTGGAAGGAAGAAAAGGACGGAAGGAAAAAAACTATGTAGCCTGGAAGATGATGTAGGAAAAGGGAAGAAGAAACGATCGGAGAAAGATGTGTTAAAGGCAAAAACTTAATAAGACAACAGTTGATAAAGCGAGTAAAAAGAAAATATCAATCATATATTTTGCTACATTGTACGATCGACGGTTCATAGTTATAAGGGACGCTGATGGCATGACTGGCTGCGTAGGCCGAGCCACGAGTGATGCTGGCGGATAATACGCGGGAGATGGGCCCTACAGGTTTACATATCTGAATATTAAATATTAAATAACACTGACCACAGGAAGACAATCCGAAATCATGATATTCCTGATGACTATCTTTTAGCAGTATATTCAGTCGCTTCAGAAATCAGTTTAATTATCAGTTACTCAGGTAAGCATCCACTGTCATCCATACTAAGTAAACTTGTCAGAGGAAGGTATGGTCCAATCATTTTCTTCATCCACAAACACCTGAAAGCTACCACTAAGTATATCTGTGTACGCCTCACCCATATCATGCATTCAGGAACATTTAATTGTTGCCGTTGAGTCTCTGAGGATGTATGGTTGCAGAGGATGTCTTCTGTCACTATAAATTTCAACTTCATTTGCACTGGAGGATTCAGGATTCAGAAACAAGAATCTTGTGTATACACTCTCTTTCTCCCATTACATCGTTTGAGGTAACCTTTCTAATAAACTATTTTTGTAATTAGTCAACTCAAACCTCCATACCAAGCAGAAGGGAACACCAGAGTTCCCACTCAATAACAGCAGGGCACACCAAAGTCACAACACAATGCAGAGGGGCACATCACAGTCATCACACCCTACAGCAGGGAAATCAGTCACAATAATCTCTCACGTTTTCGTGTATTCACTATTGTAGAGAAGATCGATATCGTAGAAACAAACATTTCGAATTTCAGTAGAATTCCTGAACTCCAAAATTTTGAATTTCTATTTTTCCCATTTATAAATGGGAAACATATTCCTTATAGAAACAATTCACTAGTACTTGTTAATCTCACCCACAAACGAAAGGGTGTACTACAGACCAAGAATTAGCGGGCGTATGTGTGTGTGTGTGTGTGTATATATATATATATATATATATATATATTATTTTTATACTTGATCGCTGTTTCCCGCGTCAGCGAGGTAGCGCCAGGAAACAGACGAAGAAAGACCCATCCCCCCAC
>JAYMFT010259702.1:0-24414 GCA_038088735.1 Panulirus argus
AGAGACATGTTTTTCACTTTCTCAAAAATTTGTAAATACTTTCCCTGTCTGTTTTTTCCCCTTTCTCAATTCTCTCTGTATTTCAATTAGGGCCCGGCCTTGATGTGGACTTTTGTCCGTGACTGGAGCCTTTAACATAAAAGAAAAGTCTTGTAGCTAATCTGATGTAAGAGCTGTGTATTTTGAGAGCATTTGTATGCTAAAGTCTGGCAGGAGCCAAGGCAGAAGCGGATGTGTTGTAGTGCTCACAAGCGTCTCCGGGATACAAGGGCATATACAATGAAGGTGAAGCCTGTCTGGTACATTTACCCTTTGAGCATAACTGAATGAGCCTATAGCACGACGGAATGACCTTTATATGAATATTTGATCTTTGACATGACCCTTAATGGCCATATTAAAGGCTAGGCCGCCATAACCTATGGTTCTATGAGCATCGTCAAGAGTCGTATCTCCAACACAGGCTCTGTACAAACATCCTGACTCAGATAAATTTAGACGCATATGTTTACACAACCAGAGGATCAGGACCTTGACACACTCCTCCGAACCTTATTTTTAATGCAGTTTATTTGTGGGATTAGTACATTACCCCAAAAGCATATGTGTTTTCTCAGACACTATACAAAATGTATAATTACATGATCACAAATATATGTACTGTATTATTACAGTTGATACAGTAAACAAAAAAATTAGTGTTACGAAAGAACAGAAATGCTGAGTATCTCAGGAGAATCGCTACACTTCAACGTTTTTGCCAACATTTTCTTTATTCTCATACAATAGTTAATCAAATATTAATTTTAACAAATGATATTGTATCATCACCATTTGTATTTTCAGTACCTGAAGTACATTCCCTGAAGAAGTACCTCATTATGAATGAACTGGGAATAACATTAAGTCCTAAGAGATTCAGCGTTGACGATCTTAATGATAGTGGCAGCTGATAGACTTACGGCTCAAATAAGTCAACCATCCTGAACGACGCTTCACCTACCCGCTCATCGGCTCTGTCAAGAGCAAATACATCAAAGCGGCAAACCACACAAAAACAGAGCACTCACTACAGTCGCCAACTGCCTAGCAACGAGAGCATTCAGCACTTGCATAACGAGACAAAACATTGCACAACCAACCATCAGCATGAACCTCACATTTTCCAGAACCTGTACTTTAGGAATCCCCTCATTCCATTTAACAAAGAAAAAAAACTTCACACCTCAGTGAACCGACTAGCAACTTCGCAGCCAATCTAAAAGCAAACGCCGCCCGACCTGCAGACACCCTTCTGACACGTATGGGTTAACACTTTCAAGACACCATCTCATCTCTTCAGCCTCACAAACACTGTGTCAGCATAAGACCTGTTAAGCTCAAGATGCATCTTCTCTACTGAGGACATAGAAGACACACCTCAGTTCCCCTGTATACCTCGCTTTACGACCTGCTGGACCTGGTCGGTTTCTTGAGCGCTGCGGGAACACACAACCTTCCAGCAGCCAGGCTCGAACCCGGGATCATATGATAATAGCCTAGCAGAAGCGCTCCGGCCTACCACGCATAAGGTCCCGGGTTCGAACCTGGCTGTTGAAGGGTTGTGTGTTATACATATCGTTAATAATGTGACCTTCATGAGAGCATTCAGTTGACCGTGCCGGCTCATGTAACATGAAAAGAGATCCCAGCAATAACCAGACTGGTCATAAAAGAACTGCAAAAGTCACAATACTTGGGGATGACTAGCATTAGGGCAGGTGTCTGGACGGTCTGTGTCGGCTGCTGTAAAGGAAAATAATCACATGTAAACAGATAAAGTAAACATAAGGTTTGCAGCTCCAGCTGTACACAGTTTTCGTCTCAGCAGGTGACGCCAAACAAAGGCTAATGTGGTAAAAAAAAATGATTTGTATGAGTGATCAGTTGTTTCTACGGTCTGTAGTTAACCCGATCAGTTCGCCATACACAGTAGTTAGATATTGATAAAGTGGTCATTGATCAGAGGTGTTCTTAGTTCTTTAGGGTGATTAATTGTTTACGTATGCAGATCATTGTAAATGTTATTTACAAAAAGGGAAAACATATGTTCGAAGCGTACCTGAAGGAGCGAACGTGAGCAGTGCCAAGGATCTTCCGGCCACAGCCTGTGATCGTCCGCACCAGAGGTCTGGCAGCAGAACCACAAGTGCGCGTAGCACCTCCATTACTCGCCCTTCGCCTGTTCCCCTCGTCCAGGGTGTATCGCTGGACCCACACTTGTCAAGTTCTCTGCAAGAGAATATTAATTGCACCAAACGAACTGTGGTATTTTTTCAGGGGTCTCGGACGAGGCTTCTGTCTCCGCCTGTCAGGTCCACTGCGGCGGGGACGCGGCCTTTGGAAAGGTCGTCAAGATTCTTTGTGAGCGCAAGAGGTGGGTGGGTGAGGTGCTAGACCGAGCATGACGTGGTAGGTTGCATTGCAGAAGGCTTTGAGGTATCGGGACCTGAACGTTCAAAACGATAAGAAGTTTGCTTTGAAGATTAAAAAAAAGATTAAGCAATGTTATACGTAGGGACGACATGCCGTACCGTTATGGAGACGAACCAAGGTGGTAAGACAACCCGTACTTGATATTTCTTGTGCTGTCACTGGTTGCAGTTTAGGTTAGGTAGCTACTCTTTCTCTTTCTCTATCTATCTGTTTATCTGTCTGAAAGAAAACAATTAAGGCTTAATACTTTAACGTACATTAGTTTCAGTTTATCTTTCTTTTCTATTTTCTGTCTTTTAAAGTGACTGCAAATGTTATATTACTTTTCTTTAAAGATTTTGTTACGTTGTTTCCAAATAGGAAACAGAGTTAGCTGTTGCCATGGCTCAGGTATAGAGAGCATGAGAGAGAGAGAGAGAGAGGAGGTATACATAACCATTGTCTAACGAATCGAATCAGAGTACCTTTAATTGCATCGATATGATATTTTCCAGTATACAGTGTACAGAGGCGAGAGGACAGATCCCTCTCAACACTCACCTGAGAACAGGTAAAATTATATTTGTCTTGTTGTCATGGGTCGTGTAAGGTCCACAGGGAAGCCACCTTGACAGTCCTTACATTACAGACCGAACACCAGGGCCTCCCTAGCCCATAGACCTCTCTCAGTTCGCCCTCCCAGTAACTCCCTACAGGACTCGGTAACTCCTCCAACACTCGTCCACCTTCTGTAGGCTCGTCAGTCCTTCTAGTAACTTCCCCCAGAATTCATAAATACTTTCTCCTGTCTATTATTTTTGCCTTTGATTAACCTCTCTTTATTTCAATGAAAACCCGGCCCTGATGTGGACTTTCGTCCGTGACTGAAGCCTCCAGCGTTGAAAAAATATATTGGCCACCGTACCTGAAAAAGCACAAAGACCTAATAGAGAAGATGTAGAGGAGGGCAGCAAAGATGGCACTATAATTAAGGGAGATAAGGTACAAGAAAAGGCTAGAGGCCTTAGATATACCTACCAGACTGACAGTATGAACGTAAACAGTTTTTGGAGAGATGTAGGCATAGAACAGCCAGAAGACGTAAGATGATATTAAGCAGAAAGTTGTTAAGAAATATGTAAATACGAACTTCTATAGTAAGAGAGTGGAGGATAAATCGAATAAACTGCGTGAGGATATAGTAAATGTGAAAACAAATTGATGGAATCCCACGAGTGTAAAACTCCCTTTCCTTACTGTACAAATAGGGTGTTACATCAGTACTCTGACTTACTCTTCTAACACTCTGGAACCGATAAGGAAGACCAAATGCCCTCTGAAGTCTGCCACTCAGTGTGCCTCACTTAAAGAGAAAATTACTGTTAAAGATAATTTCCTGTCTGGTCGAGAGCTTGAGAGTATTGTATGTTCTTGACAGATTTTTTTCTGCTCATGAGGCAGAGCTGCAGAGCGGAAGTGAACGATTATTGAAACAAATGTGGTTCTGGCTGTGAATAGTCTTTCTTAGTTGTCTGGACTTGGAGACGAATGTCCTTAAGGTCAGTCATGTTTCAATGTAAGGTCATAGGGCATTGACCTTTCTTTGTCTGATGTCTGGGGTCACACTTTACAGTTTATTATTGCGTCTCCACATACAGTAAAAGCAAACCATAGAAATAGCTAAGAACAATACTCTTTAAGGTTTATCGTTTAATGTCAGTTAATTGTTCGTATCTACTGACTATAAATGACATATATTTAAGCCACAAGAATCATGACATTGTATATTACATGTTCATTTTTGTAGTATGGCTGTTCACCTATCTTTCCTGTTAGTTGCGTCATCGTAAGATTTAATCATGTTTTCAAACTTTTCGATTTAGCTTTTATCATACACTTTGTTTACTGCTAGACTATGTCTGTGGGATCACATGATTTGCTTTCACTTTCATTTACTTAATTTTTAGGCGTTTAACGATCACGTATCAGTATTAAGCGACTTAACTTGTCAGTTCCTTTAAGCAGCTGCTCATGTTAACCTCAATTATCTCCATCAAGCATCATTCTTGACAGGACGTCCTTAACCTCTTTGATACATTACTATCATTTCATTTTTGATAATGTAAGAAACGTAAGTGTTGGGTTAGACATCAGGTGATGTAAGTCTAGTCAAAAAAAAAAAAAAATCAGGGTATTTAGCATAAAACTGTTGGGCACAAAACTTTTCAGAGCAATTCTTCTTTGTAGGACTCAGCTACAGGTTAGGCACAATGTCGACCCACCAAGTTCCTATCACACACACAGAGCTCCGCAGTTCAGTTTCAGATTTAATACTTTATTCCTTGATAGAGGAATCGGGATCCTAGTGCTGTTCACTAGGTACCCCTGTACAATAATATCAGAAGCATGCGTGTGTGTGTGTATACCACAATAAAGCTACTGTTCCAAGACAATCAATGACCCAAACAAAAGTACATGAAACGCCACACTACAGGTTGATAAAAATAATTATTTGGTACTTTATACGCTTTTTATTAAGTGCAAGATAAATTTGATTGAATACTATATGCTAGTCTTTTAACTAAGTGGATGTTTTGTATCTAACCTCTAGCATGATATGTTGCCTTACTTTGTTGATCACTAGAAATAAATAATCAGTGCAGTCTCGAGACATCAGAATCAGCTGGCGGGTGAACAGCTGATCGCGTTAGTAACAAAATCGAAAGTCATGTTTACTGCCACTAAAACTGTCCTTATATATGTCAGGTATAACGAATTCTCAACTAGGATATTCCTTACACATAAACAGCAAAATACTGATAGTATTCAACCATATCAAGACCACCATATATGAATATTCAATACATCGTGGTTAGCAAGAAACCTGCGCGTTATTTGGACGCAGCGAGACAGTGCCTACCCCGTTACCTTCTCAGTTGTTGGTATGTGTTATTATGCTCTCAGTTACTTATTACAGATCAAGCGAAGTTGAGTTATCTCTGTTGTTTAATCGGTATCTTAAGACAAAGTCACATTATAGGAAGTCGCTAGGTGAACGAGAAGTAAACAGAAATGTAGTGATAATGTTCATCGCGTCAGTCAGAGAGTTTATGGCAACTATCTTGTGCTCTTTTCTCTCACGGAGTCGCGCTCAGCTTTCAGTTGTTTGTGGGACGTTGGGAGTTAGAGTCGGTTGGTTGAGTGGGAGACTATACGAAGCTGTGTGCTGGTGCATATTTTGTTGACTGCTATGCTCTCTCTGTGCCCACATTCTTTATGTGACAGTAACTTTTTTAAACGAATATGGTTGACTCTTGAAAGTGGCATTTACAGATAATGAAATGAAAATATGTATTGCCTAGTTCCATGAAGCCTGAAAGGAAGTGTTGTGTAAACATGTTACGACGATTTAACATATAATCCACAGCTGATTTGTTAAGTACACACTTTTTCACATTACGTTGACCTTAGCAATACTTTTACTGAATATTAATCCACAATGCTCCACGCAAGCCAGACATTTACATTAATCATCTATACTTCACTAAATGTCTTCTTTTTGTATAAATAAGGTATATTACTCATGACGAAAAAGTATTTCATGTTTTACAGAGTAAACAGAAATAGAACTGCCTTCTCATCTTCCTTTCCGCTGAGTTAAAAGTGAAACTTGTTCTCCAGGCTAAACAAAAATTGCCTGTTTACATTTGTTGAATATTAGTAACAGCATAATGGGTAAAATGTGCAGTTGTGATGTTGTCATTAACCTGAAGGAATTTGGTGTAATATTATAAAGAAGTGGTTTGCAGTTTGTATTTTATTTTCTTTGATCGTGAAATCGTCAGTCAGTAAACTGAAGAAACATTAAAAAAAAAGGTTAACTCATTAAGTGACCTTTTGTGTAGACTTTCTCATAAAGTCATCTAATCCTGTTGTAGAATATTGTGCATTAAGTCCATGAATTTGTTAAATTTTCTCGTAATGGATAAGATTATTTATTTTCATATTGATTTAACGAAATATATGACATGGGCTACAGATATTTTATCATTATGCTTACCGTATAATATGGATATTTATCTTTGATACTAAATAACCATAACCACTAAGCAATGCGTGTTATAACAAATCGTTCTGTGTTAGAACTAATTGCTGTTACATTTGAAAAGTCACTATTTTAACATCATGATACTCAATGAATATGGGTATGTTCCTCGAGAACAGAATACCGGATACTAATGTAATCAGTAGACTTATGTATACGAATATATATGTATATACAGTAGCTATCTCTCTCTTTTACAGCGTAGACAAACAAACTCGTACACACACACAATTCTATCTCCCCACACCACCCACCCGTTCAGCCAACACTTACCCATCCCACCCGCTCACACTCCCACCAATCCTAGGTAATGAATTATCAGTCCACCCACCACAACCACTTGCACGTAACAAACAGGCGGAGTCACGCCCACCAACCACGCCCGTTCATACACGCCATAGTCCCGCCCACACCCGCTAACTCCTCCCAAACACCCTCTAGCTCTTCCCACGCACCCTCCAACACCGCCCGCACCCACAAACTCAGCCCACACACCCCCAGAACCGCCCATTTCTAGTAGTCCCTCCCACACACCTTCCAGTGCTGCCTACACCCACAAGCTCCGCCCGCAATAACTACCTCACCCACACCAACTACCCCACCCATATCCAGACTAAGAGAAAAATTACAGAAAAAAATATACGCGTCGCCGCTCAAATGATGACGCATAGTGGAGCAACTGAGACGTACGCGTGTTGTACACCCTCAGTCCGACGTCCGACACACACACACACACACACACACATGGGTACAGACAGCGTCAGAAACGCAGACTCGCAACGCTGACGAACGCATATGTCGACAGTATGATCAAAGATGAACACTAATATACAAACACCCACACACAAGCACGAGGCAAGTAGACCATTAGAGTTAATAGTATAAACAAATACATTCTCATGATAACGTGTTGATTTATCAGTTGGGGGTTGAGGACCTGACCCAGGTGCTCACACACCTGAGTCACACTGTCTGCAAGTGCATGCAAACTGCATTGTTGACATACAGCCTGATGAGTTTCAAATAGTTCTCAATATGACTTGTGCTCTCTCTCTCTCTCTCTCTCTCTCTCTCTCTCTCTCTCTCTCTCTCTCTCTCTCTCTCTCAGGTGGTGTGGGACCTGAGTCATGGAGCAAGTGGTGTGTTCCGACCTTCGTAAGAACAGGTTCCTGGTTGATCTAGCACCGCTGGTGTGACCTTACGATGGTGTTGACCAGCTGGTTGGGGTTCTGCACCGCGCAGGTGGTGGTGGTGGTCAGCTGGTGGACGGAGGATGGGTTTTGCTTTGTGAGCAGCGGATGTATACAGTCTGGTACCCCACTGATGACGCGCTTCACTCTGGTGGTTTTTAATATTCTCTCTCTCTCTCTCTCTCTCTCTCTCTCTCTCTCTCTGCCACGAACCAGTTGGTAATCTTCAGTTCTCCACTTTTTTTCCTCTGGTTATCAGGACATCGTTTGAAACGTACAAGATAAACCTAAAGAACCCCCCGCGGCCCCTGCGTCCACCCTATGGCAGCCACAATCGAACCATACAACAACACATTGCAACTACAGAAACATCATCACTACTTTTATTTACTTTTCAAGTGTCTTCAGGTCAAGGGACGGCAGAGGTCTCTTTTGTCACGACCAACTCAGTAGTGGGACCTTAGTAAACGGCCCATGTTTGTTACTTTTTATAAAGAGGTGACTTGTGCTCTGTAAGTGTAGTGCACCTCCGGTGTTGTGTGTTTAAGTGTACTACAGAGCGGCGCCTTACGGCACATCTATGCAAGCAAAACTATGCATTACTGATTTAGCTGTAAAGGTGGATGTTCCTATAGAACAGTGGTGTCTTCCTCGTCTCCACTGCCGCGTCGCGTTTATGGCCCACTCTCCTTCATCGTTCCTCAGTCCAAGGTGAGTTATCATGTCCCTTGGTTGTGTGGATGTTTAGTGGTGGAATGTAAGTCCAAGCAATCGTAGTGGGGTCCCCAGGACACTTTATCATCTGTATCTGTTGTTGTCGCCCCCACTTCAGCGCTGTCGTGGGCAAGTGGCTTGGGAGAGGCAAAGAATTAGAGCAAAATATGTTAACTGAAAATAACACCTAAGTTGTATGAGGGACCAGCTCCTCAAGTGCGAACCACACCTGTGTAGTGCGCGTTATCATCTTGGTAGGTTTACGCCTCATGAGAGTCATGTTTCAGAAGGTATGGTTGGGATCCAATGTGTCCTGAAGTCAAACAATTCGAGAGACAAAGACTCATAGGAGACGATTGCCGTATATGGTCGTAGCGCCTCGCCAGAATGTGATTTGTTCCGGACGAGAATTCCAACTCGGCAAGCGAGAAACCTTACTGTGATGCACAGTGTGACGTCACAAGCCATAATGATGCATGATGTGACGTCACAGACCATTATGATGCATGATGTGACGTCACACATTATTGTAGTACAAGATGCGGCGCATAACACAAATCATGTACGAAAGACGGAAGTCTCTTCGCCATGATAACTGCGCAGCAGCTGGTGTGTCTCGTCAGACGGTGCACACTGGTGGGTGCCTCCTTCCCCTCTGAAAAGTACCCTAGTTTGGTTTCACTAGATTTTCTGAGACGTCTTGACTTGACTGTTATTAGATTTATTGAAGATCATATTAAAATCCACACCATTCGTTTACGTATGAACGCAGTTAGCAGTAGCTGTCGCCTGAAAAATTGTCAGTCATTGAAAATCGTTACAAACCAGGTAACTTGTATTTACAACAAACTTAGTTTATCTAATGAGCAGGATATTTTCCTCGTGTATGTTACCTGTGTCGTCTGCACAGCGTTGTCATCTGGGAAGTTATGCGCTGTTTGGTTGCTGGTTACAAGGGCTGTAAGTGCCAGGGTCATTAAGACCGCCCAGAGTCGTTACAGTTCAAATATCTTCAGCGTTGAGGAATTAGATTACCATCTCTGTCATTGCATGAATAGCAGTTGATTACGAGCTGTTGGTTGACTGGTTAGGTTAGACTTATTAGGGTCATTGAGGCTGTCACGTTAAAAGAACCACCTGAAGAATTTTTTGGGTGTTAAAGGTAATTCCAGGACCATATACATTCTCGCTGTGTGAATGGGCTTTAGGCCTATCAGTTGCCAGGGTTATTGACACTATCAGGGTTAACATATAAGCACCAACGGAATAATCTTTCACACCTTGAGATGTTCAAGGTGTTTCCATTGTGTCACATCCAATGACTTAACAAGAAAAACAAAATGCTCAGAACTGGTTTTGAAGTTTTGTTTCTCTGTGTTATTCCTGCTCTGAATTTATATTTATTTTTTTTTCAAGACGATTAATGGTTTTGAAATTATCATCGGTATGATTTATGATTAGAATGTATGTCTCTATTAGCAGCAGGACATCATTAACCCTCAAAATAAAAAAAACAAAGTTAATCTGTAATTATATGTAGGACGACCACACCTGAACTATTACACTATTTAATTTCATGAATTGATTCTTGACAGCGATGAATTCCATGGATTTTTTATCGATATTATTCATCTTGGTAATATTAACGTGTCATATTTCATTTTTTAACTGCGCTTGATTTAAACAGATGTTTAATTTTATGACAGTCTCTGCATATCATCAGAAATGGATCCTTATCATCATCGGACACGTATTTCATATTAAGCAAACAAAGTGGTGGTGGTCTATTAATTGGTATCTTCGACAGATACTGGTTTATTCAGGTTACAGTTGTTGTTCGCAGGAATTGAGTCTGTCAAATATTTTTTGCGTTTTATGTTACTGCATCGTGATTCATGGTTCTGTCTACACACGAAATATTTTAGAATAAATAGACACTTATAAAATGATAGTTCCAGTAAAGTTTTTATTTGGGATCGTAAGGAAAAATGCGCGAAAAAGGCGGAGTCATTTGTGGATTTAATGAAGTAAGATTTGTCAATCAGTATTATGAATTCTCTCTGATGCTTTTCTTCCCTATAATTTTACGACGAATTTATGATGTCAATGTAACATAATGAATGATGCTATATAAGATATTGGGTATATGATGAAGTTTGTTGAGGTTTCCTTAATTTCTTTTGATTACGGATATTCCACCTGTTTTCTCGTTAATTTTTCCTGATCTTATCCCTTCCTGCTATCGGTATTTGATATCGTAAGGTAAAGGAGAAAATGACCAAAATATCGCAGCACTGGTTTAAATGAGTCTCAAGTATAAGGTGTTTATTGATACGAGTTTTGTCCAGTTCCTTGGAAAAATACAGTGGCGGAAATAAACATTATTTTCCTACTAAATCTGTATACATGTTTCTTTGTACGTATCCAGGATATGTTACTTAGAATAAGAACAGTCATGTATTCATGTAATACTGTGACAAGAGAATCATCAGCGCGCGAGTGCTGAAAGTGCTGGACGTGTCTATAAAACTGGTGAATATAAAGCAAATTACGTAAGATGCTGGTATTTCATAGTCAGCAGGTGGGCAGCTTTGTTGTGTGAAAATAATAAATAGTTTACGACAATCAGGAGAAATATTAACCATTCCACTCTTCTCATATTTAATGCCTGAGAGAAATAGCGTTGATGTTGTTGGTGGAGTGAGCTGGTAGGATTTGGTCTGGGCTTTGTGCAACCAAGCAATTAAAGCGCTAATTCATGAAGTAATGTTATGTCTTGAGTTTATTAATGGGCGCTTAAAGCTTCGTCTATAGCGTTACTTACGATAAAAATAAAACGACAAGGACACGCTTTCGATTATCATTTTGCGAATCTTACTAGTGTAGAATTAGGCTAGAGTTGTTGAAACTTCATTTGGTATCTATATGAGCGCAGTACGCGGTTACCGGAATTACAGTAGGTTGTATAAACGTTTTTAATGTGAACTAAGGCGTTTCTTGTTGATATAGTGGACTCGCTCCTCATCCTAGTTGGAAGAATTTCGCCATCGGCCACTGCGGCCCGGTCCATCCAAATGGTTGGTAAAGATATGAGAACGCGCGATTATTAGGTTTATCCTTCATCTTTAGTGTGAGCAGGTAGGAAAAAATGATAAACTCGACTGAAGTCTTCCTTAGTTTATAATTTTGGCGGATAGAAAACGTTCAGGAATAAATCATAATTAATAAAGAAAAATGAAAAATCCCATGAAAGCGCTGCGACATGAAATTCAGTGTGTCGACGTCTTGATGAAATAAACAACCTGGACCGCCTGAGTTACAGACCAGTGAATATCAAGTGCCCATAAAACCATATCTGCAACAAAATATTTGCTGTGTGAACACTTCTTTTCGCTGACTGCGCCTCTAAACTGCCACAAGTCAAGCTTGACTGATGTATTGGCAGGAGTCGAACTCCGCGCCAGCACGAAAACGTGAATATACACACAATGAAGATTGACTCAACTGAAATAATTTTTGTCTGTATAAAAATCGTGTATGTCTGATAGAAGCGCGCGCGCGCACAAACACAAACACAAACACACACATATATATATATATATATATATATATATATATATATATATATATATATATATATATATTTCATAAGTGTACCATTTCCCAGTTCAGTGAGGAACTCGCATCAAGAGTCCATCAGTCTCGAAGCTGCAGGAACCCAGGAAAAGGGGGTCTGGGGTTATATATGATAAAGACTATTATGGTTTGAACCCCCTGGCTTAAACCCCCTGTTCATCTTGAAAGTTTACTCTAGCCTGAACCTTCAACCTTTTATGAAACCTTTCACCATGGCCTGAACCTTCAACCGTAATTGAAACCCTCGTTGGGTTGAACGTTCCATCTTCGCCTCAATCCTTTATTTTGGCTTAAACATACCGACCGAGCCTGAGCCCTTGACTCCAATCTCCCAGTCAAGCGTGTACCTTCCATACCGGCCTGAACTTTGTCGTGCTGGCCTGAAATCTCTACTATTGCTCAGCTGCGTTGGGAGAGGGATCGGCCCTGGAGGGAAGTGCAAGAGGAGCGGTGATGCGGTTAGCCACACACTGGTAGGTGGCTCTTGGTGAGACCTTTTAGCCCCCTTCCACACACCGCATACCGTCGACACTATTTCCTTTGTTTTATACCGCTGGAGAGGAGACCGGCAGTTAAACTTCTGGAGATGGTTCAGTACTTTGACTGCCATATTCATCATTTGTATGAATTCCTGTCTTAAGTAGAGCTTTTGTGCGTAGTGTGTGTGACGGTAACAATGTATCAGAAGTTTGATCTAAGGAATATGTGGTCACAACAGCAGTGGGAAGATTTAGGGCAAAATATACGCGTATGGGTACATTTACGGACAGAAGTCTTGGGACATACCGTATGGAAGCTACACGGACCCTCTGTCTCGCCAGGCATAGACACAGGACTCGGTATGATTCCACCGGGCGTGGAAGTGCCTCCCGGGACGATTGTGAGGTGTGTCCCGGGACTCAGGCCGCGACTGTACGGCGAAAGATGAAATCTGGACGATGGAAAACGTTCGGCTCGACGCCTTGTGTATAGTTGGCGGGGCGAGGGTTCGACACCTGTCCCTCATCGCCGCCGGCGGGACACGATTACAGGTTTCCAAAGAACCTGTTCCCAGGCCGCAGGCGCCGCCGCGTTCACACCGCCCTGGACGCGCCTTCTGTTCCGTATCATCTTGGCAGGTTAGACGCTGAGGAAGGAATGGACGAATATTTCATTAGATTTTTTGCATTTTACTCGGGGAAAATTCCTTTGAATATTTAGTTGGCTTCCAGTTCGTTTACAGGGAATTATTAGTGGTTCGCTAATCCCAGCTCTTCCCTGGAATTTCTTTTCCCCGAAAGACAATCTATGGTCGACTGAAAGTAATTTGGCAGCACGAACCTTTCTCTGCCTGACTGTACCGCCACACAGGGCATCGCTGGAGGCTCTCTCTAGGATTCTTGAGTGTGTGTTAGTGCTAACTTATAACAGGGTTGGACACACCGAAGACTGATTAAGCCAGCATGCTTCAGTCACTATTAGAATTTGTGCTGCTAGAGTAGTGGGTAAAGGAGTTAGACGGTTTTTCCCGTGTCCCCAGCCGGTATTGCCCAGCATATATACAGAAGCAGTGGTGATGGAAGCACTTTCAGACCTCGAGTTAGGAATAAAAGTCGGAGGGAAAGTAGTTAAATCATTTAGGTTTGCTGATGAAAAGGAGTTTGTCAGCACCATATGTTAAGGTCTCCTGCGAATAGCTGATAGTTTGGTTACGATAGCAAGTGCTTCCACACTAAAGTAAAGATGCCCAAAACGAAAGTGACGATAACTGCAAGGAAAAAACAAGGAGCTGAAGCCTGAAGGGGTAAAACACTGCTGGTATTTAGGAAGTGTTATGCCTTGCAATGGAGGTTGTATCAAGGAAGTAGGGACTAGAAATTCTTAAGGCAAATTAGTTTACAACAGAGAGAGAAAAAGCTGTTCACTAATGAGCATAACTTAACGTCGAAGAAAAGGATAGTAAAGAGCTTCATATAGCGCGTAGTTCTGCATGTTACGTGTTCTTCTCAAGCCGATCACTTTAGCGCAAAGCACAAAATGTCTGGGAAACCTATCCATGCTAGGATGCACGCAGTCATGGATTACAGAATCCTGTCGTGTGTTATGCAATGTGCCAGACGGTACCAGCTTCACTGCCCTGAAAGAGACTTGCCACACACGCTCCCCACATTTCTCCAGTTTGGGTATGACTGGTGGAAATGGTAAATCCGAAGTAGAAAGTCTTTGTGCTCTGTTTGTGCCCTTCTAGTCGGACATTGTCACCATCTCATTTTTTAGCAAAAGTTACTTATTTCAAACCCGTCTTTTTATGATACACCAGCAGCATATCAACCATTTACATGAGTATGAGGTTCTGTTTCCCTTAGTTTAGAGTAAGATTTGAAAACCTATAAAGAAAAATTTATCGGAAAAGAAGGTAAAAACATTGTGGAAGCGTAGTTGGCTTAGTGATCATATCATGGCACATTGAACATGTTTGTGGTCGTGAGATGGGTTATCATGATCATCTAAGTCGAGGAGTAGACTAGACAAGGGCTAGCGAGCCCCATAACCCTACGGCTGAAAGGAGAGGCCAGCCTTGGATATCCATTAACACCTTGGCTGAGATTGGAGCCAGTCCGGGCTGACTGACGTACTACACTCCTGTTGAGAATTGAACTCCTGAAGAGGCGGCCGACCAACAATTTCTTGCACAGAGGGTAAGCTGATCCTGGGCCGTGTAACTTTCATCCTCCCGCCCGAGCGGCAAGTAAGGGTTAAGGCTGGCAGACCTTTTTTATGTTGAATACTCCAGTCACGGACAAAAGTCCACATCAAGGCCGAGCCCTAATTGAAAAGTAGAGAGAATTATGAAACAAATAGAATAGACAAGGGAAAGTATTTACGAATTTTTAAGAAAGTCTCGTCTTTTGAAATGTGCAAGGTCATAGTTATTGGGAAAGACATGGGAAGGTAGAGAGCTCCAAAGTTTCGACGTGTTGGAAAAGAAGCAGGTATCAAAACGGCCCACCCTTGAGTTGCCGATGGCCACACAATTATCATGTGACGCAGCACCTTACCGACTATTGCGTGGTCTAGCTAATGGTGGGGGCACACAAGCAGCCAGCTCTCGGAAGCAAAAACCAAAGTTATACCTATAGAAGAGGGAAAGTGAGCTAACATTGCGGCGTAGGGCAAGGGGGTCAAGTTTGGAAGTTAACCTGGGACAGTTTATAAGTCGGACCGCTTTTGACTCAACTATGTCAAGTAAGGATGCAGAACTACAACCACCCCAAATGTGAGAGCAGTACTCCATACAAAGACGAATCAGTCCCTTGTATAAACGGAGCAACTGTTCAGGAGAGAAGTTTCGACATCTAAACAGGACACCCAGTTTCTTAGAGTTAGACTTAGCTATTCCCGTAACGTGGGATTCCCAAGAAAGAGTGGATGTTACAGTAATGCCAAGTATGTTCATTGAGTCAAGAGGTGGAATTACGGAACCGTCAAAGGAGAGACGAGAGTTGTGAGGAGTTTATGATAGAGGTATGGGTAGAAATCAGGTCTTGGAGGCATTAAACCTAACAAGATTGTGTGTACCCCACTGAGATACCCTGACCAAGTCTGAGTATATTAAGGAAACTGTGTCAAGACGAGTTGCAGATCGAGTGAGAGAAGAACAGAATTGAAGGATGTGGATGAATGCATTGTTGAGTCGTCAGCATATGAGGGCATTGGATTATTTGTGGAGAGAAAATCGTGGAAAAAAAGAAAAAGTGTAGGGGACAGGACAGAACCTTGAAGGACACCGCTATTAATGGAGAAAAGGGGGTAGGTTGATCCATCAACAACCATATAGATCGGCCATAGAGGAATCTAGATATGAAGGAGCAAAATGAGGGAGGGAAACCAAAAGGGAGCTTAGAGAGGAGACCCCGATGCCACATTCTGTCTAAAGCCTAAAATATGTCAAAGGCAACTACAACTACACATAACTCCCCAAAATCTTTCAGGGATGATGACCAGACATTACTAAGATAGGAACGAATATCACAAGCGTATCTTGCTTTAAGAAAGCCATACTAATGATCAGAGAGAAGACTGTGATTTTCGAGGTGTTTAAGGATATGGGAGTTGAGGAAGGATTCAAAGACTTTGAGGATGGTAGATGTCAAAGCAATAGGACGATAGTAAAAGGGGTCAGAACGGTCACCCTTCTTAAGGATGGGATATATCAATGCATGCTTCCAAGGAGAAGGAAAGTTTTGGTTTTTAAACAAAACGGAACAGACTAGCAAGCACAGGTGCAAGTTCAGAGGCACGCTCTTTCAGTACATGGGGACGGATGCCATCAGGACCAAAGCCTTGCTTCTATTCAGAGAAAGAAGCGCTTTTCAGACAATCCGAGAAGAGATTACGGGAAGAGGCACAGGATTAGTGAAAGGGGCATCAGGGGGAGAAGGAGTGTTAGAGCTATCTGTTAAACTTAATTACCTTACTTTTATTCTCATTACCTTTCAACTTTCTGCTTGTACACACTCTCCTAAACCTAGACACCAGTTTTTGCAACTTCCCACTCAAATCTGCCACCATAGCCGTGTCATCAGCAAACAGCAACTGACTCACCTCGATGCAAGGGGGTTTGTGTCAGTCTGTGTGTTTCGATCACCATTAGCAAAGATTGTGAAGAGATATCCATCATTTTACAGAGTTCTCCACCACAACCACCTCCACCACCATGCTGGAAGCGACGGCGAGCGAGGACGCTCACTATCGTGTAGTGAGTCAGGTGGACGGGAAGGTGTTGCAGAAGAAGACGTCTCTTGTAGCGGGGAACCCTCCGTCGTCGTCGTCGTCCTCCTCTTCGCCCGCATCGTCGTGGCAACGTAAGAGCTGGCGAACCTTTAGTTTTCTTCTTCAATCTTGTAGTCGGCTTCGTCGTTTCAATAGTGTAAGTGTTGGTAGTTTCCTCGTCCAAGTCGCCCTGCCTATACAAGTGTCGGTGAGTCCTTCGTCATAGTCGTCTTCTATATCCTTCTCGTCGTCTTTGTCGTCTTCTGTATCCTTCTCGTCGTCTTTGTCGTCTTCTATATCCTTCCTTTCGCCTTCGACGTTTAGTCAGCGTAAGTGATGGAGAAACCGTCGTCTTCCTCCACCTCCCTTTCTCCCTCAATGTCTTGACGCCTTAAGTGTTAACAGTGGTCGTACGTCTGGCAAGAGGCACAGCTTGATGAGTGACGTCGTAATCTCTGTGCTTGGAGGATATACATACATCCCGAGCGGTGTGAGTGACGCTGTATGTATACTGCTGTTGCTTACAAAGATTATGTGAGACACAAAACGCCCCTGTGTATGCGTGTGTATGTGTATGTGTGTGTGTGTGTGTCCTCGCCCGTCTATCAACATTAGGTCCACAGGCAAGTCCTTACGTTCGCTGTTTCTTGGTGCATGAAGATAATGTACAGTCAACTCTTTCCGACGCAAGCAGATGTTTGCAATGATGCACACTCAAGAATGGGGACTCAAGAACACAGTTCTTTGTATATATATATATATATATATATATATATATATATATATATATATATATATATATATATATACTGTATATACTCGTGTATAGTTCAAATATTTAAGACCAAATTTCTAGGCAAGAAATTAGGGGGTCGACCTATACATGGGTAATAGTTTCCTTAGGTTGAAATCCATGCATGATGGGAAGGGCTAGGAGCAACTTTTAGCTTCAGACATGAAAAATATTTACCTTGTCATCAAGTCATAGTGGAAGACGCTGTGATATTTTCGTTCTCCATCTTAGTACAAAATCGTTTCTTTTCATAAATCTTGTACACCAACCATGGCTTGCCTTAAAATCTCTGATGCCTAATTTCCTTGCTGATTTCAAGGCAAAGATTCGAACTGATCCTCGGTTAACACCATATCCATTCTGTCGGTTTTCACTGACATACTTTGCCACTTCATCTTTCAACTGTGGCCACTTGTTACACTTTCCTCTATCAGCACATTTGTTTTTTCGGCATATGCTTATGTTGTGCAGAGAGCTTTCTCCTTGCTTTGAACTTGTTTCTTGTTGAAACCATGCGGAAGAGAATATGGATCAACCACGTCTACACTATAACAAGACACAATTTGAAATGGCCCTTACACGTAGTTCACTCGTGATGATGTGAGTCAGGTCATCAACACACAGTTGCCAGTTTCTAGATTTTCTGTTTAGAATCTTAAGTTACCAAGTACCAATTTTTCCAAATTGTTTTACAATACTGTAGACAAAACAGTTTACAATAGTAGAATGTATTATGCAAACCCCACAGAAAAAAAAAAAAAAAAAAATGGAGACACCAAAAATGTAAAAAAAAAAAAAAAAATGCTGTGTCTGACTTGAAACACTGTTGATAGGGTAAGCTGGTTTTGATGGCATCATGCCAGTAATCAAATATATTACAGTGTCTCTATTTGTTTGGTGTCTTCTGTATTTTCAAAAATGAATACTTGTAAATAAAAAGTACAGTAGCATTATAATATACACGAACTTGTCACATTTCTGATATATAAGAAAGACAATAAAAGTATAAACGCAATTTCAACGTATGGTAATGCTAAAGGCTGCTTAGGAAGGGCCAATGCAAAGACAAAGCCTCCGCGACCAGGGCTCTGCCGTATCAACTAGACGGTACGTATTTTTCTAATAGTTTTCAGTTAAAAACTGTTACATCACAATATGTTTTACCTTTAACGTGCCTGAATGAATATATTCTCAGAAATACATAGTAAATTTGCTGAAAATTGATGCACTTCAAAGTAAACTAGGATAAAATACATGACCCGAAAAAAAAAAGGACTTTACCTAACCTAACCTTCAAGAGATGTTAATCGTTATTTGAATAGTTTTCAGTTAAAATACTGATAGATTATAATGATAGTCTATCCATACTGTGCTTGATATAATACATTCACGTTAATGTAACATTATTGCTGAAATGACGTACGTATTACAGTGGAAAGTGGGATAAAGTCATGTCGAAAACAATCGACTATCGTGTTCGTTCGTTGTTCAAAAGATGTTACCGTAATCGCTTTTCGAATGCTTTTCAGTTTAAAAAACTGTTACATTACAATGATATTCTCTCCTAATTGACTTGAATAAATACTTGAATGGAAATATACAATATTGTTGCTGCAACTACCCGCGTTTCAGTGAAGAGTGCCGCAATAATAGATGGTAAACAATTGCCTTTGGCGCTCGGTGTTTTTTAGTAAAGGTTTTCTGAAATGAGTTTTATATGCCATGAAATATGGAGCTTAATTATCCTAATATGTTGTTCCATTACCCTCAAACCCTTGAGTCGACCTATACATGAGGCATATCATAAATTAATGATTTCTTGGCCGAAAATCAAAGGTCAACCTATACACGAGGTAGACTTATAGACGTGCATATATATATATATATATATATATATATATATATATATATATATATATATATTAGTCATTCTATTTCAGTTCAATAAAGATTTGAAATAGGGAAATATTTTCCAACCGGATATTCATGGTATTAGTATATATGCACTTAACAACACTTGAGAGTCACTTGTTCTAGGATTCAACAGTTCTATTTGGAGAGAAACGTTTTCCTTCGTTAGCACTTAATTTTTTCACCTGTAGTTTCCTACCATATGCTTTGGTGACTGTATTGCCTTGAATTTCGAAAAGGCTTTCATGAATTACAATATCAAATCTATTCAGTAATTTGAAAGCCTGTATCAAGTACTAATACACTCTTAAGAAAATTGAAATTTTATCTTCTTAGCGCTTTCTCATACGAATGGTTTCACGGAAATACAATTAGTTTAGTAGCCTCTCTTTGTACCTGTTCATTTATTTTTCCGTCCTTTAAGTAATTCTGTGACCCAAGGAAAAATCTTAATAACGCAACGAATTTTCAGGATTCTAATGGCTTTCTTTAGATCACCGAACCTATTCTGGGTCGGTACTCTAAGCTTGAATTCCTACTTAAGCTCAATAAGATTCCCTAAATGACAGAAAGGTTTCTACAGATTCACTTTCCTAATCTGTACATTGTCTACTCTACCAGTTCTAGCAGCTCTCCTGTCTTCCCTGTGATATAACTTGGAGTAATCAGTTCCTCCTCACATTGCCATACCTTCAGCCTGTCGTCTAGACCAGCGTTTTGCTACTGGGGTTCCATAGAACCCAGAGGTTCTCCCAGCATCCTTCAAGGGTTCCGCTGATTTCTGTATTAATCAATTTGCTTACAGAAACCCAGTAGCTCATGATCTGTAAGTGGATTTTATTACCTTGATCTTGGTTAACGATTACGCTCTTGAAGCATTGAATTTTTGCTTAAGAAAAGAAGGGGAAGAACGGACGGACAGGATCGGGGTTACAGAAACTATTACATGTTGCTTAAAGACTTCGATGACCAGGAAAAGGTCGAAAACACTGGTCTAGACACACTCCCCTTCGTCCCGCCCTTCCCGTAGTGAAACGGATTTCATTCCCTTCAGGTGCTACCAGCCCCCCTGGAGACGGCCCCACGGACGTCTCCCACCACAGATATGTACAAGACGCCGCCCCGCCTAGCGATCCCAGACCCCGTCCGTTGTACCCAGGTGAGTCCCACCCAGTTAAACCCATCGCACTTCTTTCTTGATCCAGAACCCACCCCAAGTAGGTCCCTCCCACTCTGCGTTGTTCTGTCCCTCCCAGTAGGACGTAGAGCCGCCCACGGCAGCCAGTAACGTGGTAGTCCCGGCAGATGGTACTGGGAGGCTCTGGAAAGTAGTCCCCGATGACAGGTAAAACTGGAAGGCCACAGTTCCTAGTACTGGAAGATCTAGATATGAGTTACTAGTTCTCAGCGGCTAATACTGGAAGGTCTCGATGGCTATTACAAGAAATGTCCTGCTGATTCTGCTGGAAAATCCTGGTAGATTGTGCTGGTAGGCTCCGGCAGCTGGTACTGTAAGGTCCTGGCGGGGGTTATTGGAAGGTACCTTCAACTAGAACAGGATTGTCTCAGCAGAGGGTACTAAGACGCACTGTTAGGGGGTTTTGGTAGGCCCCAGTAGCTGGTACTGAATGGCTTCTTTAGGTGGCACTTGGAGGCTAAGGTAAGAGTTACTTGGAGGCGGCAGAAAGTTATGCTGGAAATTCTCGGTAGGTGTGCTGGTAGGCCCTGGTAATAGGTACTGGGAGGCAGCTGCAGATAGTATTGGAAAATACTGACAGATGATACTTGGACAGTTTACCTCATCGACTCTTATGAACATTCCCTCAGCTCATGAAGAGTCTTGCCGGAAGTCATACTCAAGACGCACAACTGGACACAGTCGAAAATGTTTCTTATATTATAGATTACATTGCTTTTCGTACCATATTGTCAGAGTTCGTTGGTTTTGATTAATGACATCACTGATTGACTCATTTAGAATAGGTTCATGGTGATAGACTGACTGTTGACGTACATATGGTTCCTGAGTAGACATACCAATATCAGTTACAGGGCTTTTGAGGAACAGTCGTCGGCGACTCCCGCTATCAGAGGATTGAACCACAGATACCAACCATTACTAAGCGCTAGGGTCCCTTGTTCCAATTGCTAGAACACACCAGTGCCAGTAGGAAAGCTCCATTAATGCCAGCTGTTAGGGCTTCTCAGTATCAGTAGCAAGGGCTCGCCATTATCAAATGCTATGGTCCCAGTAACTGCTGAAGAGGCCTATAGTCCCAACCACAAGTTGGTTCTACTAATAACAACTACTAAGGTCCACCAATACCAACTTCATGGCTCCCCAGTACTAGTGACAAGGCCCCAAAGGTTCTAACTCCCAGTTCCGTCCATTTAAAAAACCTTGAACCTCACCGCCTCCACACTGAACACATTTCAGTTTAACCACTGCAGCTCTTAAGCATTTTACAGTGTTTTCCTTCACTAAATTCTGTAAGCTATGGTGGGCTCATGCAAATTCCTTCAATCATTAATCTGTCACAGAGATTTCAAGATGAAAGAATGATGAGTGAATAATATGCTTACTGTGAATATTATTCATCAAAATCATGAGAATGTCGTTTTTGTTTATCAGGCAACTTAATCGTCAGTTCATTATCAATATTCAGTGACTGCCAGTTGCTATACTAACTTCCATTAAATTCAATCCCAGAATCCATATCTTGATCACCATATCATTATGTAATTTGGTAACAAGATACAAAAATGTACAGCTACGAACAGAAATAAGATTACAGATCACCTGGCAATGGTATTTAGTAACGTTCAAATTGCCAGTCGTTCACTCTGGGCAGCTAACATTCTCGCTCACACCCAGTCTTATCATCATTCCAGAGGCGACCAGTGAATCAGCGAGCGCTTCAAGAGTTCTCCATCAGCTGGTCCATTGTGTCTTCAGTTGTCTGTCCCTATTGACGTACTACCTACTGCTGCTACTACGCTAGTCCCTGGCTGGTAGGTCTACGCTCCCTGCTGGTTTGTCTACTGCCCCTGCTCTACTGTCTGGTGGTCAATCTGGTCTACTGGCTGGCCTGCTTACGCCCAATCTTGCGGTGGAACACTGCTAGTCAACCTCCTGTATCTACTGGCCCTTTTTAGCCGATCCTGGTACCTCTCCACCAGTCCCCTGCAGCAGGCCAACCCACTTCACTTACCAGTCCCCTGCAGCAGGCCAGCCTACAGTACTCACCATTTGTAAATATAACTGCTGTTGTTCCTCCAAGGGGAACATAACTGAGAATGAATTTGGGCGACTCAACAACGTGTATGAGAGCAGTCAATTCACAGTGGAAGCAAAGAAGGAATGAATGCCATTTCCAGAAAAAAGTTATACAGAGACGAGGTCAGTGTCCCAAATATTCCGTATAAAGAAAACCGACAAATAAAGACTGTTTCATTACTCTGCCTATCCGCCCACAGTGACAACAAAATCAGTAGTAATGAGAAGACTTTTCCTAAGAATCTGTGGTAAAAGATATAAGAAAAGATGAGTTTAGTCATATTACTGAAACGTTCGGAAGATTGGGTAACCCGAAAGGTGTCAGTGAAATCAAGAGACGAGGCAAAATGGATAAAGGACGTACGCATCAAAAGAATATGTCATTTGGAGAAGAAGAGAAATTTGAAGCAGGCCCAGAGCATGGATAAGTTTCTGCAAGGAACGGGTTTTGAGCGTTGCCAGTTAATCGGGTTAGGTGGTGAGGCTTAAACATAGAAGTGAGGTCAAGAGTGAAGCGATCAACGTTTACAAGTTTCCATGCAACGGTTGCCAGCGCGCAAGACAGGCCATGGTCGAACAAAAAGGATCACTGTTACACAAAGCTGACTTACGGCATCATAAGGCTTTGAAGTCCGGCAGAATATGGACATTTAACGAAATGGGACAAAGCTGAATTTATTCATGAACGAGTGAATAGTAGGATAAAAAATTGCTTTGAAGACAGCTCACATAAGCTTGAAAAGTGCAACAGCCCGCAGGATGAATGCACTAAATGGTACAAGATAACGGCGAAGGTAGCTACATAAAAGTGGCTGGGCAGAGAAAGGGGTAGAGTCAGCGAACGTATAAGTCCATTCAGGAGACAACGCATCAAGACCTCTAATTAGGAGACGTTCTCCAGAAGTCACATAAGCTCGTGCTTTCCCATTATGTTGTCGTTATTTCTGACGAAGGCTTCACGAAAAAGAGAAACAAAACTCCTTTCAAACCTAGTGTTTCCATAGCCACCTGTCCTACCCTTATCTGTTATAATGGGTGATGAACAAAAGGGGAAAATTCGAATTAGATTCAAGAAAAATGGAAAACCAGATAAGATGAAGTGGTAACATACAATGAAAGCTAAACAAAACTCGAATATGTGTCCAGAAAATGACCATAAGAAGTTAGTGTTATGCCCCTTGAATGAATTAGTTTTTCAGAGGCACGACAACCAAGGTAAATCGATATCAAGTTATCCTTGAAAACTAATATTTTCGTCTCCTTTAGGCTGTGTGTGGCTTCATATGTAATGGTTTATTCAATATAAAGGTTACCGAGAGACAAACTGAAGACAGAAATTATGTTTAAGGCTGTATCTTGGATTCTCAATAAGTTACAAGAATTTTATGTTGCCGGCAATGTTGAATATTTTCGACAAATTATCCTGTGACGAATAAGACTTACGGTACACTAATCATATTCAACAGGCAGTGACAACAGAACATATCATCCCGTGCAACTAGATGTTAGATTATTTCTAATATATATATATATATATATATATATATATATATATATATATATATATATATATATATATATA
>JAYMFT010259714.1:0-10788 GCA_038088735.1 Panulirus argus
ATATATATATATATATATATATATATATATATATATATATATATATATATATATATATATATTGCAGTGAATGAGCACTTTTATAGAACCTAACAGTACCCTATGACAGCAGGATTCGGACTGCTACCATTTGCGTGTAAGCTGGGGGGTGTTAACCGCGAGAACAAAGCCCTCATGAAGGAGAAATGAATACTCATTCGCTAGTAACCGAATACCCGTCGTCTCACATACACATAAGCAACGGGGGTCTCCACCTGTCATTCCCCCGTCAGGCTCACAGTAGCCAGTGGCTAAGATTTAACCGAACCTTCCGTCACACGATGAATGCAGTACGGTGAAGGCGCATGACCATAGACCACACAATGTCCTTAAATGTCGCAAGGCAACGGGCCTGCAACGGTAGAAAACGAGACTGTGAACCAATTGAACGACTTTTTTTAACTCTCGCATATCTTTTTTTTTCGCTACGAAAAATTTCATGGTATTCTCGCCATGCCCGACACGGCATGCAAGGGCAGAGAAGGACGTGTCTGGTCTCAGGAATCATACTGAACACCCGAAGAAGAGGTGTTGAGACTTGTCGTTTCGATTGGTTATATAGTAATTTGAGGCTGTTGGACTTAACAACGACCCTTAACACGATACTGCACGATCATGAACCATAACCGAGCGAGATATGATAATGGCAGGGCCACCGGAGGCTTATCTCAGGTCATTGATAAGCGTTGCCTCT
This sequence comes from Panulirus argus, assembly GCA_038088735.1. Lineage (NCBI taxonomy): Eukaryota > Metazoa > Arthropoda > Malacostraca > Decapoda > Palinuridae > Panulirus > Panulirus argus. The sequence continues at coordinate 734 of JAYMFT010259714.1, forward strand.
TATCACGAACGTCTGTTGGTAAAACAAGTGACGACTCTAATTTCTCCCGGAGGTGGGTGAGTGCAACATGCTGTTGGCGTTCCTTCCCCTATAGCCCTCAACGCAGACCCATGTCTACCCAAGGGCCTGCAGCAGCTCCCAGGGGCCGGAGGGAGCCTCGCTCCTCCTCGCCCTTCTTAAACTAATAATGATCTCTTTGAAATGTGCAAATGATCTGGAGGCCTGGCCGAGAGTGCCTTTGATGCGGGTGGACCCTCACCTGCTAAACTTGTCCCTCAAGCCGCGGCGAAAAATAGAACCGAACTAATAATAACGGTTCCGGAACAAAAACAAACACGCATGGAATTGAAGGGGCATCCGATCCTCTTGCTCCCAGACCTCTCCACTCGGTAAGGCCGGTTCTCAGGAGGCCGAAACGCGCGTCGCTCGCCCCAGCGTCCGCCTGTGGTTTGGATCCTTCCTCCCGCGAGATCTGGAATTCTTCAAGGGCTGAATTTCTTTGTGGGGTCTGGACAAAGGGGATCTGGGAGCGTTCCTTTGAGCGTCTTGTTTTGCTTGGCGGTGGACAATGCCCATACGAGCCTCTTTTGTTTTACCGATCATCGGGACTTCACCACAGGATTCTGTCGTTTATCATGTGACGTTCGAGTTGGCTCGGCTGCCATCTCCAGTGTGACGCTAGATTTAGCGCTCAATAGGACCGTGAGGTGCCGCTAGAATTCGTGTCCGAGAAGGGCGTCACATGATGTGTTATGACGGCGACGACCGTACGTCTGAAGCTGAAGGCAGTGTTGTAAAGAGCCTGTTACATAACGCTAGGGCTGGAGTGCTGGACAGTCCCATGATGGTGTTCTAGAGTTAGCGCATCAAAGAGCTGGTTCCCTAAGACTAAGTTGTACCTCCAGGTTATAACACAAAAGAACACTATTTCTTCACTGCCATAACCCATCATCCACTCGGCATTACATACGTGGGAGGTGTCCGACCTTCTCTAACCTAGGTGCTCGTGCAGGGAAGAAAACGTTAAGTCTTCAGCAGTTAAGGAGATTTTCCAAGAAAAGAAGATGGATTTTCCTTACTCGCTACATATACGAGAGCCATTATGCTGTTAATTAACTACCGTCTCGCTCACGGACGAATAGTCAGACGCTACTAGGGTGTGTATTTAGTTAACCAATGCCCTTCATAACTGAGAACTTGGGTACGACCGGTTAGTCACACCGTTCTATTGTTTGCCCCGTAATTCCCCTTTCACTAGCATTCGTTCACTGCACGCAGTGATATGTTCGAATCAACTACGAAACGTTCGAAAAGTTCCGAGATGGACGTTTGAGACTGGTCTACTGGAACAAGACTGGATCTCTCTTACTGTATTGGGAACGGAAGTAGATTATACTCTTGTAAGACTCCCTCGCCATCGGCAGTACCTACTATACCCCCAATGCGTGACTCCTGCCTGTTGGAGGGTAGTACTTCGATGTCTTCCCCTGCCTCGTACTTCGACTCGCCATTTCACGGCGAGGTGAACAGTCTCCGTGGTCTATGCTTTATGGGCGGGCCGAGAGACTGAGCCCTGTACTCCCTCCACTTCATTATGCGAGAGGGTGTCAGGTGCACCATAGCATTTAACTAACATTAGTTAACTTAACCTTTGCCGACACTAACCACGTTAACTAAGCTAAGATTACATGACCTGCACCCTCTACCCCACCCCCTCAATCTCCACCCAAGGGATTCCCCTCCCCCATCCCAGGACCCCCACTTTACCCCTCCATCCCACTAATCCCGCTGCCACACCATAATCCCTGTGAGGGATGTATACACACACACACACACACACACACACTGGTCATGGATCTCGCTCATGTGCATATATGTAACGTACACAAGGCTCCCATATGTCTGTCTTCACAAACTCGTTTACACATACATTGTAAAGTGCGCGTCTGTAACTGCATATATATTCATATCATACATTCCATACATATTTGAGGACATTATGGCGCTTACAGCTTCAAACATACATACATTAGCGTACATATATCCAAAATTAAATAGCGAATTGGTAACGATACCACCTGGAGTTGCCAGGAGTAATAATTTCAAAACTTATTCCATGGGAACAAAACAGTGAGACTTGGTCCAGTACAAAATTCTTCAACAAATCAATAGCCGCTAGAATCACTCTCAAATGCAAATTACCGATAGAGAAACTACTGATGGTAATAACACGAGACTACAAAGCAAACTGAAGCATTATAAATGAGACGAACGTTTAAAAATATAAGCCTGTTGTACCCCACATCGATACGAAAACCTAGAAATAAAGAAAAAACAAAAGCTATGCAGACCATAGGCGAAGAAAGCTGACGGGAAACTCTGAGCGAGCAAAATAATAGAGCATCGCACTTCAAAGGCCTGACCACACAAAAACTAGAACAAAAGACTCATTAACCTCGATTCACTCCCCCATATGGCCAGGAGCTGGATTTGATCCTTCTCTACGGCACCCAGGGCGCGCGTCATGGGAGAGGGTTGAAGCCTACACCCAGACGCTGATTAAATGAACATGTGCCCAGTGTGATGAGGTCCTCTGAACGCATAATTTCTAAATAGCCTTTCCATAAAGAATGATTTGCCATTAATGATTTAGGTGATGATACAACAATTAACAGAAAACTATATTACATATACTGTGTGTGTATATGTATATTTCCTTAAGATGCAAAGAGAAAGGAATAAAGAATCGTTGAATTCCCATAACGCAGTTGGCGAAGACCAAATTTATCAGAAAGATTTGGGTGGCATGACTGAAAGACAGAAAACGGATTAGTTGGTCCAATGACATAATCACGCCTTATATTTTATAAGGATATGTGATCCTATCAAAATTAATGACAACGAAGTGTATTTCTCTCACTTTTATTTGCAGTATTAGTAACGGGTATAGCACTGAGTAGACGAAAACAAAATGCTAGGAACGTTAAAAGGATTTGATCGCAAAAAAAAAAACGGGCAACTGAGGCCCTAATCAACGCCATGTTATATATATATAAAGCCTAGCCTAAGCCAGGTACCCATTCTATCGACCAACCCCAAGGGTGGATGAACAGCTGGGTTGACTATGGACCGATTGCCGCAACTAGGATCCGAACCTATATGCTCGACCCTTTGCGGCCCATGACTGTCAGGAACGCTAACCACTACACCACGGGGGCCCAAGCAGTAGCAATAGTAGAAGTAGGAACTGTGGACGCTGGAATACTATTACTGCTGAAACTACTACTACAATTTTTTGGCTAATCTCACGCCAATTTTTCTTTATACTTTAACTACCACTTTTCCGTTTCTTAGGGATCTGTTGGGAGTGGCTGCAGCCACAAGCTATTTTGGAAGACACGTCGGGGAAGGGACTCCGTCAGCCGTCTCCGCTACCAATTACCTCCCGAAATATATATGTTCGTCCTCTCGCCAATTAAGTCGCTGGAGGCCGCCATATTGATCAACTCCCCCAGCAATGCCAGCCTTGGGGGGACGTGTGAATGAAGACCTCGGTCTCCCCAAAAAAACGTTACGTCGCTCCTCAAACGCCTTGGCGCCGCTGACAACCTCTCCGTTTTCGTTTGCCAGCGGCTGCAGGGATGTCTCGCGTATAACGGCCCTTAATTGGTATTCCTAATTAAACTGAGGACAAGCGCTGAGGGAGGGGGGAGGTATTATAAATACGAGGTGAAGCAATCACACAGAGTACACTTCCAGTCACTGTTGCCACAAGTCTCGCCGTCTTGAGCCCGAAGCAAGCATGAAATAAGGGACAGTGTTGTCCGCATAATCCAGAGATGTGGGAAGATTTTTACCATCCAGCGTCCACTTTGTCATTCTCGTAAAATGATAATGATCCAGTGGTTATAACCTTTTAAACACCTACAAACCTACAAACCCTATAAATAGGGATCCATGATAGACTTTAACTTACAAAAAAACATGTATTTCAAATACCGTAATTCTGTTAATGTAATGATAAACAATTGAAAAATTCATTGAAGGTATTCAAAGGTTTTTACGGAAAAATTTGGAAAAAAAAAATGTCGAAATTAGAACACAGACGGAAGGAAAAAAAAAAAAGTTGATGACTTGAGAGGCTTTGTGCGGCCGTTGATGTCTTAAGAGGGGTCTGAGAAGCCGTTGATGTCTTGAGACTCTTTGTGAGGCCACAGATGTCTTGAGAAGCTCTGTGAGGCCGGTGATAATGTCCTGAGAGGTTATATGAGGCCGTTGATATGTCTTGAGAGCTTTGTGAGGCCGCTGAGGATGTCTTGGGAGGTTCTGTGAGGTCACTGACGAGAGCGAGAGAGAGTGAGAGAGAAATAAGATGGGGATAGAATACAAAAAGAAAATAGGGAAAACTCATCAAAGAGGAATACTCGTAGATGTCTCCAGCCACCTGGGTCACCAACCCCCTGTTGGTGGAAGTGGTTGGGTTGCTTCTGGAGTGGTGGAATGTTTCTCTTGGGGTGGAAAGGGGTTGTTTCTTGAGGAGGAGGGGGTTTTTGCTCTTGGGCTGGCAAAGGGCTGCTCCTGGGGTGGAAAGTGGGTTGCCCCTGGGGGGAAATAGGATCGAGGCGAAGAGACGGTTTCTTCCTGGGGTGAAAGGGGGTTCCTCCTGGGGTGGTATCGGTTTCCTCTGGAGTGGGGTCGGAGGGGATTGATCCTTGGGGGTAGATGAGAGGATTACTCCTAGGGTAGAGGCGATAAGAGCACTATTCCAAGGTGTCCTCCCATGGACCATCCGAGGGACCTCGTACATCAGGGTAGTCGATGACGTGGGAGAGTTGCTAAAACCATCTTGATTTTCCTCTCTCTAAATACGATAGATCAAACACCTTCTTCCAAACGTTTAAGATACGACAGTTGTCTCCCTCAGGCGGCTTCCTCGCCACCAGCAAAGCATGCCAGATGCCGCATGAAATCAGGAAGACATTGAAAACTAAAAGAGAATTAAAAAAATCCATCGAACATAGTCCAAAAATTATTGTAGCTTCCGGTTCACGCAATATCATTTGCACAGAAAAAAAATAGTGAGTTTTTTCTCAACTATTGTATTTTTTCTATAGATCCATAACACAGCGGTACTGACTGACATTAGCACTTTATTCCTCCCTCCCTCCCCCCATTCTAATTGGGGATGTCATTACGGGTCATATCATTATAAGAGGATATAATCTCCTTAGGCCTGTGAGTCTTGAGGGAGGAGTGGCCTTGTGCTAACCCCAGCCTATACACTTGCGAACCCTCCAGCTGTTGGTGCCCTTCTCTCTCTCTCTCTCTATCTCTATCTATCTATCTATCTATCTATCTATCTATCTATCCATCTATCTATCTTTCTCCCTGGAACTTCTTTCAATCCCCCCTTCACTCACCTCCCCTCTCTCTTCACTCTCACCTAATCCTTCCCTTTTCCCCTCTCTCACTTTCCCTAGCCTTTTCAGCATTCACTTTCTCCTCCCCCCCTTTTCATGCTCATTTTCTTCCTCTTCCCTGTACACCCTCATTTTATTTAACCCTCCCTTTTCACCCTCACTTTTTCCCCCTGCCATTTCACCTTCACTTTCTTCCCTGTTCTCTTTCACCCTCACTTTCTTCCTCCTTCTTTTTCACTCCCTTCCCCTCCCTCTTTCATTCTTACTCTCTCCCCTCTCCCTTCCCGCCCTCACTTTCTCTCCCCGACCTGACCAATTTCTATTTCACCCTTGCCTCAGGGTGCCACCGCCACCCTCTCCGCAGACAGATATCTGGAAATTGGCACCACCTTCTTCCTGAGGATTTTTCCCTTTTCTCCCTGAAATTTTTCCTTTTTCTCCCTGAGGTTTTTCCTCTTCCTTCCTGAGGCTTTTCTGCCTTTTCTTCCTGATTTTTTCCCCTTTTCTTCCATAGGTTTTTCCCTTTTCTTCCTGTACTTTTCTCCTTTTCTTCCAGAGGTTTTTCCCTTTCTTCCTGAGGCTTCTCCCTTTTCTTCCCCGGCTAAATCTATTGAACAGATTATCTTTGGCCAGTCATACGCATAATGGGTAAGAAATATAATGGGCAGAGAGATAAAGATGGGAAGAGATAGTGTAGGGAAGAGATAATGGATGGATAGCTGGGACGATGGTAATAGGGAAAGATTAATAGGGCAGAAATAATGAAAGATAATGAGTCAGTTAGATAATATGAGGAGATAGTGGTTAAAAATATAATGGAAGGAAGAAATTGTGGGAAAGAAAGATAATAATTGGGTAAAGATATATACCGGAAAAAGTTATAAGGGGCAGAGAGATAATTAGGAAGAAAGATAAGAAAGCAGAAAGCTATCAGGATAAAAAAAGAAGATAATGCTTCAGAAAGATAATGGAGATAAAAACATAAGAGAATACGCCAGAGGGGTAGTAAGGATAATGAAGAGAAAGAAAATGTAGTTTCAGAGATAACCAAGTAAAACAGAATGGGAAAGAAAGATAAGAAGCAGAGAGAGATAGTGATGGCATAAAGATAGGCGGAGAATGAAAAGATAAAGAAAGAGAAAGAAAATGAAAAAGAAAAGCAAATAATGAAATTTAAGGAGATAACTAATAAAAATACAGCTGTACAATACATTAAAGACGACGAATTAGTTATCATCTACTATTCACAAAGACTATATGGAAAAAATGTAACTGAAGACCACAAATGAATATGTTAATACTTATAACATCCTAGCCCTAAAAGTGCATATACTTACATAAGGTTTAAAGTATACTTTAAATGATGCTAAAAAAAAAAAAGGTATCTTCCCCCCAAAAAAAAATTTGACCTGTAATGGTCTATTAATTGGGCTAAATTGGCTTCTCCGAGGTCTTGTTATACATGTCATTATCCAGAACTTCCATAATGATGTCTAAACAGTATCAGCTAATGAATCTAAAATGCACCCGCACACATTATGTATCAGCTGTACAAATATGGCCACAATGATTACCTCTTGTATCGCCCCAGCAAACACACTGTTATTACCTGATTAGTTAAACTTTTGGAGCATTCTGGCTCGTTACCACTCACGAAAAACGGCCCACTCTACTGGATCATTCGAACGAAGAATCGACAGTCTTTCAGAATGACGTATGATGAGGACTGAATCTTCCGTTAAGATATCTGAATCCTCCCTTCCCATGGGCTGGACGATTTGATCCTTTACTTTTACCTCTGACGGCCCTGTTCTATGAGCCCCAGTCTACGCGGTTCGCGCAGCGCTCTCAGGAAGCAAGCCACGTCCTCTGAGAGGGACCACGGGCCAAAGAGTGGGATGACGTTTGCCTACGGGTCTTTTTATAAGATGAATACAGAACTTTGGACGAATAAGTGTTTGGTGAGGGAGTTGAATCTTGGGCATGACGGGTCTTGACCAGACCTCTAACTTACGATTATCGGTCCTCACTTAATCCCTGATCTGGGAGGATATTACTTCTTAACTACGGTTATTAAACCCCTTATGTACGATGGTATTATCCCTTAACTAAGACTCTCAAACCCCCTGAACTACGATCACCTCTTGAGCTCTGAACTACGAATATGTTACCCCTTAACTACTGTTACCAAAACCCCTGAACCACAGTAATATCATCCCTTAACTACGGTTATCCAACACCGTTCCTCTAACTGCGAAACTACGATTACCTAATCCCTTTTTAATGATTTAGCCCAGTGACATAACCCCTTCAGTAGAATGTTTCGATATATTGGAATTATTTGATGGAGTCTGATGAAGTTTTGTTTACACGTAACGACCCAATGACACGTTACACTAAGGTCAGGTCGATGGCCATACCCTTGTACCGACGTGCTTAGGAATCGTACCGTCGTGCTCCAGTCGCACCGCCGTGCTCTAAGAGCCGTACCGTCGTGCTAAGGAGTGGTACCGTCGACCTCAGGGGTCGTAACGTCCAGTTCGAGGTCGTTAATCGGAAGTCACCACTTTGAGGTGCGACTTGTCACTGGGTCGTTACAAGTGAACAAAAGTCTTTATAAAATCTTTTCAATATTTTGAAACATTCTCACACATACCTATTATGGTAATCAAATATTTCCAATAACTCCTTCTAAAAGTTCCTACTGTCATTATTCATTCAATTTACTTTATTCCTCCTCTAATTCACACCGGTAATGCAGTCCCAATGAATCACACGTATCGTATAACTCAAGGAAAATAGAATAAAAATCCATACGATGAAAGTTGAAAGAAAAAAAATTTCAAGGGATACTCCAGCAAGGTAATGCCTCTTCGAATACTCCTTTTTTTTACCACAGGTTTGGAAGCCCCCGCAAACTTCTCAGGCCCCATTGTCACGTTGGATGATGGATGAGAAATAGCCCTTTCTGACCCTTTTATCACATTTATTGTTTGGTAGATGAAGGCCCCTAAAGGAAAAAATGAGAGAGGCAAGAAGGGTTAGAAGAATTCCAGTGAAAAAAAAAAAGTAGAGAGATTACACAAAAAAAAATGGGTTACAATTGTCCCCCCTGTGCCCGGCCCAGCCTAACCCTTGTATACTTGCCTGACAAAGAAACTCCCGACACAACAGGTAAAGGGAGACACAAAAAAAAAAAAAATCAAAAGGAGGGATGGGAAGAGTTCGACAGTGGCGTAATTTGATAAAGCAGGTAGAGAACGAGCGATGTGTGAGGGATATAAAAAAAAAGAGAAAAAAGAGACCGATGGAAAGGGTTGTAAAAAAAAAAGAGAAAGAACTGTTCCAAGCCATTTCCCGTCGGCGGTGGTAAAGGGAGAGGGAGAGGGATGGGTGGGAGGGGATAGAGGAGGGAAGAGTGTATGTAAGCCGCAGGAAGAGGAGGGAAAGCGTTGAAATAAAAGAAGTATTAAAGAAAACGAGAGACGAAGATAAAATTTTGGATTGTATATATTCACTTTAGCCGTAAAAGGAATTTACATACTCTCTGTGCAAAATACAAATATTATCATAATAAAAAAAAACATTAACTACTCTATTTACAAAAATACATACAATTCAACCAAATAAATGTACAAAAAATTTAAAAAATATCCAACGAACCACGCAAGATATTAAGATTAATGGTAGGTACTGTGAGGGCTTGTATGTTCTTGGAAGTGATTTTCATAACAAACTTATGTTAATGATGACTCGATTGGTGAATGCAGATGCTGTCATTTTCATTTTTTACTTCTGCTCTTATGACTCTTACTACTGATACCACGGCTGTAATAGTATTATGACCACCAGTGCTATAAATGATGATGAAATTAACGAGACAATAATTTCGTTATTATTATCATTATTATTATTATTACAATTATTATTATTATATTATTATTATTATTATTATTATTATTATTATTATCATCATTATTATCATTATATACAACAAGCAAATTCACTGTATTTTTTGACAAATATAGAAGCTTGTATTTACAATAAAAATCTATGCTTGGTATCTTTATTGGTACTAATGACTTCTCATAATTCAAACATGATTTTTTAATTAGCCATGAACTCGTATGAAAAAAAAATTAAGAGCATTTAAAGAGGGAAAAAAGATAAATACTGATAACCGCACCAAAAAGATGATGATAAATAATAATGATAATGATAATAATAATCAGAAGAACAATGGCATTCATAATCATAATTTTTTTCCATTTTCAGCCAAAGAAATTTGATAAAACCATCTTGGTAACTAATGAAATTTGTTGTTCTTCCAGTTATTCAAAAAAAAATTTTAGTTTTTATTATCATTATTATTATCAAATGAAGTGAAAGACTGAAAAATTGGGGCCGCATAGGAGAGAATGAACTAAATCTCTGTGATATACGGGGGCCATGTATTGTCAATGGGTTAAACCAAGGAATATGAAATGAACAAGCTCAAGCTGAACCATGGAATAGTCTGTGGGCTCGGTTCTGATTTCAGCTCAATATAATGACAGATAAAGGTGATATATATATATATATATATATATATATATATATATATATATATATATATATATATATATATATATATTT
>JAYMFT010259725.1:0-10788 GCA_038088735.1 Panulirus argus
ATATATATATATATATAAATTAGCTGCCCGTACCTTAACAATATGCCCATAGCCAATCTCCTTCAGCATCCATGTTATTCATGTTTACGGCCAGCTGATAAAACACACCCGAGATATTTACTTAATATGGCGCAGGTCAAAATTACTTAATCATCCCGCCTAAAGCCGCAAATTTCCCGACCCATTAACGAAGAGAGGTGGAAGGGGCGCTCTCAGCCCTGCGAAGGGAGTCCGCTTTGATCCTCGCCACAGATTGCCTCCTGCCTTCTCTCCTTTCTTTCCTTCCTTCCTTCCTTCCTTCCTTCCATCCTACTTTCCTTCCTTCCTTCCTTCCTTCTTTTCTTCTTCCTTCTTTCTTTCTTTCCTTCCTTCCTTCTTTCCTTCCTTCTTACCTTCCTTCCTTCCTTCCTTCTTTTCTTCTTCCTTCCTTCTTTCTTTCCTTCCTTCCTTCTTTCCTTCCTTCTCACCTTCCTTCTTTCCTCCTTTCCTCCCTTCCTTCCTTCCCTCCTTCTTTCCTATCCAATTTCTTAGGAGCCGTCAGTTCTCTACAGCGTCTGGTGGGTGAACTCAAGACCTGGGTACCTTGAAGATGTTCATAATGGGTAGTAGTGGATTGCTATGGGGTATTGGTGTAGTGGTTTGCCTTACTGACCATGGAGTCAGCACGGGCCAGCTTCCAGTCCCGGGCCCTCGAGGGTGGTAGATAATTGAGAACCTAGCATAGACTTGTATGCCTTTATGTGTGTGTGTGTGTGTGTGTGTGTGTGTGTGTGTGTGTGTGTGTGCACATACAGGAGTAAAGGCATGGTATACACGTACATGGTTAAGATACGCGGTAGGACGAGTGTGAAGCTCTCCCAGTAACACACAAATAGTAACCACACACACACACTCGCTGGGTCAAAATATTCATGCAGTCTCAGTTATCACACCAAAATGCACTTACGCCTTTATCCAAAGCTCTACACGACACAGCAATACACACACACATGCCTGTGTCTCCCTGTGTAACATACTGGCTCATTTTCGAACCCGCTCAACTTCTGTAAATAATGTTTTCTTTTTTTGTCAATTATCTATCTTTTTGCACCAGCTTATCATTTGATTATTTGAAGAAAAAATGGCTTCATATGTTAACTGTTTTGGTGCTAGAAATGAGAAATATTAATTGGAATAAAAATTTGTATTATAATTAATAACTTGACAGCGGGGAGGGCTATGAATGTCAGAGAAAAATGTGTGGTTAATTAACGAAAAAATGGCTGAAACAATTCTAGAAATCAAATGAACCTATGGAAACCTTTCCGTTATTTTTCACTGTTATTATCGAAATATTCAAACGGCATTTTCGTCGCTCTTCTCAGCCTCGTGGAAAGAACATACTTTGTACCTTGTTTGTTTATGTTTCAACGCAGTGAAACTCAGCGACCAACTTTCCCAGCAACTATACCGAAAAGACCACAACAATAAAAAAAGAAAAAAAGTCTGCCACATAACGCCATAAATATGGGAAACTAGTTGAAATTTTCATAGGTTTTGTTGTTGATTTCTACAAATGTTTCACTTAGATCACTTGGACATTCGGGCTGTCCAGGCCCTCGTTTGTTCGCTAGGCTGGCCATTAACCTTTAAAATCAGACTACAGTGAGCAGTCGCTCCGACAACAACAACGGCGGAATGGCTTTGTTCAGTGGTATAACCACTCATCCCCGCCAAGATTTCCTCTTCAGTTCTCCCACATTACCCACACAACCTTTGCACTGAACTATAAGATATTTTCCCGCAAAAGTATCACCTCAGCAGCCAGTAATATAAATAGATGAATAATTGGCAACTGTGTAATGGAGATTTGTCGTCGCGCGTCTGGAAACCTCCTCGTGATGTCAGGACCGCCCTTTTATAGTATAGATAATCATTAGGGAAATCGTACACGGGGGGCCAGGGAGGAGCTCGTCGCGTTGAACTTCGTCTCTATCATTTTCTTTTTCTAACACGAAACCCGATTTTCTAAATTTTCGTTCTCCTCCTAGAAAAAAAAAAAAAGGTGCGTCCGTTCCTTTAAATCACTCGTCACATCTGGCACACAGGAGTTTTATTCGGTCACGTCTCGAAATCATTCCTGTCACAGCTGTTGTCGGATGACAGATAGTGATGGCTTTTTTTATTTTTCCGAGTTGCTGTTAACGTTGTGTGTCCGATCCATTCGGTAACGTTAGCACTGGCCATGCACGTACTCTCTCTCACACACACACACACACACACACACACACACACCATCCTGACGACCAAGCAATCAACTGGCACTACTCCTATGACGTATGACAGACAGCCAAGGCTGAGAGCTGCTCGACACATCGATGTCATGAATTCCTGACGACCAAGTCAACACATTCTGTAGTTGAGGTCTTTATTTAACTGTTGGTGCACCGAGCGTCATAGAGTGCTGATGGAAGGCCGTTCGTACCTCGGTACGTTATTTCAAGTCCCGTTAAAATATTTTGCTGTCTGTTATGTCGCTCCTTGTGTTTTGCGTTTATCACAGACCAGTTCCTGACAGATTTAATCTGAAACTTGGTATCAGTTTACTTTAAGCATATTTTACAGTGTCATTTCCAATATATATATGAAGGAAATCCGAAGGAATGACGCGGTGTGACTGGCTGGGTTGACTGAGAAAAATAAACTCCGCTCCAAGCATTTCCAGGCAAGAGAAGATGTCTGTACGTTACCCCGAGCGGCGCACTCCCTCAGGGGATAAGTCTCGGTGAGAAGGAAGAGGACACAAGGATGAAAGACAGACAGACAGACGACAGACAGACAGACAGACGAACAAAAGGTAGAGAAAGACAGACGATTATGAGATTGAGACAGAGACGGAGGCATTGAGGGAACGGGGAGTCTCCTGGATCCTCCTAAACTATTCTCTGTGCAACTACGATGATGAGCAACAGATAGCACTTCAGCCATCAGAGAGCCCAGTGAGCCAAGTCCCCCTAAACTTCCACTCGGAGCCTCCACTCACAGGATTGCCAAACTTCCCGACCTGGTGGTACGTATTGTCGATGATGTGTGTGTCTCATCTCCCCTCCCTGTGACACATTGTTCAGGACTAGAGCACACACCCCACACTGTATCCGAGGGCCTCTGGAGGGGTCCAACAGGAACAGAGGCTTCGTAATAACTCCGTTTACTGCGTGAGTCTTGGTAAGTCAAGGATGGTTCCATTGCGATGTCTGTTTCTTTCAGTGCATCGCTAAGCTTTGGAACTCTTAACCTTTTCGTGCTTTTTCCTCAACAGTTACAAACTCACCCCTTTTGAAAAGGGAGGTTCAGTGTCTTACAAGCTTTCAGATTATTTCTATCTCCAACTCCTTACTTCTCAATTTTTCTTAAGCTTATTCTAAATTTAATTCAAGGCCTGGCCTCGATGTTCACTCTCATCATATATATATATATATATATCTCATGAATTATTCACTCATTCTTAACAATGAAACTTATCAGATAATCAGATACAGATAATTCTGTCTCAGCCTCGAAACAGGACAATAAACACTCTACAATAAATCCAGCTGACCACATATAACGAAAAGGCCTGAACGAGTAACACGATTTAAAAACACACAGCGTTGCGAGCCGCCTACACACGATGAACTTGTGCATACGAAAAAAACTGTGAAACGCCTAACTTCAGCGAGAGACCGGCAGTGTGCATGTTAAGGGCTGCTGGAGGAGGAGGAGGAGGAGGGAGACCTGGCCAGCCGCCCTGGGTGTAATACTGTCTAACAGTCTCCACTGGGAAGTGGAAACAATTTGCATATCACAAGACTTCGTCTCTTCCCGGAATACGATCTTGATAGGAACGAACGCCAAGTGTTCCACACGGACACAGTGTACCGACCTGGAGGGAAATGTAATTTTGTTCAACTCTTCCGTCGTCGGGTTTTTTCCCCTATGATTCCAAGGTTACGCTGGTTCGAAACTATCTCGCGAACTTTGAGGAGAACAGTAATTTGTTCAACTTCTTTTATTTTTTTTCTTTGTGTGTGTGTGGGTACCATACCTACCCGAATAACATTCCTCGACAGGGAACACAGATCAAAGTAGATGAACGTAAATATCATCACATATCACGAAGCTGAAAGCAAAAATTTTTTAAAGATGTAGGCCTACCTACCTACCTACGTATTTGCCTACCTACACACACACACACGCACACACACACACCTGGCTCAGGCTGGGGTTTGTGTGTGTGTGTGTGTGTGTGTGTGTGTGTGTGTGTGCATACAGACATAGGATTAAAGACCTGATACACATGCATATACATACAAGATTAAGAGATGGGACGACACGAGTGTAAGACTCTCTCCCCGCAATACATAATTTGGTGATCAAAATCGTAATCAAACACACACACACACACACAGCAGCTCTTCTCGGTCACCCCATGCAACCGATCCACGCCATCATCCTTGGGTAACACTGTCCTCTTTCCTCATTTGCATATGCAAAGTGGGTGGCATGAAAAGATTTTCTAAGACGTGACCGAGTGAATATCTTCATATGCGCGCGGATAAGCGTTAAGTTCACTTCGAAAACTCTCATCCCCTCTATCCTTATTTACAGCCTTTGAAAACGAAGGTGTTCTGTAAATAACACGTGATGCATAACAACAGTGCACAAGGTTTTCACATTTTCATAAATATATTCACAAGGTAGCTTACCTGCGTACCTTCCTTCCTCCCTCCTTGGTCTTATGCTACAGAAACTGAAGCTTTTGCCGTGTGATATTCATCACATAAGACATAAAAGCAAAATAGGGTGACAAGTAAATACATACCAACTACGCGTCTTCTCCAAAAGCTTCGAACGTCTCATCATTTAACAACATCAGTGCGTATGCTCAGGCAAAGAACCATACATCAGACGGTGTCAAATAACAGCCATACAGGGGTGGCAAAACACAGAGGCGGGCGAGTTCATCGAGGAAATATATTAACTACAGTTGGAATAACAAAACTGTTTTTCACGTCAGTACAGTCAACCATGTGTTGACGTACAGTAGTTTAGTGTTTTGTAGGTCGAATGAAGTAAAAAGTCTATTTGGACTTAAAATGTTTTGTAACTTTAAAAAAAATAAAAGTATTGCTTTTGACCGATGATGATTTTCGATGATGAAATGATCTTTTGTCAGTTTCAGTAATCCAAAATTTTCTCTGTCCAACACCCCCTTCTACACGTTTTTTCTGTATTTCACCACAGCGTGTTAACAAATAGTAACTGAATATATGCATGTTATGCCTACTTCTGTGATACGGCGTATGGGACACTGTGTGTGATAATCATTTGTGTGTCACTGGGAGAGAGTTTTACACTCGTGTTGTTCCGTCTCTTTTCTTTATAAATATGCACGTATGTCTTTACTCTCATGTTTTCACACACACACACACACACACACACACACACACTCACATACAAAGGTTTACAGGAGAGAAAGTCCAAGAGATGGGTTCTTACGTGCACAGAATTCTCTTCCTGTACAGTAAAAATAGATAATTAGAATTAGGTAATTACACATGCACAAACACACACACACCTGGCTTAGGCTGGTGTTTGTGTTTGTGTCCTTACATGATATACTTACAGAAAGTTAAGAGAGGGGGCAACACGAGTGTAAAACTCTCTCCCCGTAACATACACACACGTGTTCTCACCTTTTATAATCCATGGTATGTATTTACAGCCGACACAGCACGAGTTCAAATGACGACTCTGCGTGTATGTCTGCTGCTGTTAATGCTGTGTATAAACCCTAGATCCTCCTCCCTACCCCCTGAGACTCACGCAGTTATACAAATAGCATCATTATACATGTCAAGCGTGTGACATGTGTCGTAAGTGCGTGACGCACTGGGATTACAACCGTCGCAACCCAGGTACTGTATATCTTTCTTGCAGCTTATCATTACCGGGGCATATGCGAGTACCGGAACAATTCGGGGTCTGACGCAGGTAATTGCTGCTTTCCTGTGGGAAAAATACCTCCTCCAATTACGTTACGAGGAATTAACTAACCAAAGGAAGAATTCTCTACATACCAGTCTAAAGTAGATTGGTAAGGCTAGCGAGAGAGAATGTTAATAGGGATTTGATTACAGATGAATTAAGAAAGAACGTCTTTGAGACATAATAACGCAAAGATAAAGATACGTTTAAAGAAATAAACAGTCGGTTACAAAGACTGGCGCTCAGATGGGCCTGCGTGGTGTAGTGGTGATAATTGCAACTCACTACGAAAGAGCAAGTTGGCTGGCCCGCCCGCCTCGGGGTCGGTACCGCATGGGTTGGAAACCTGGGCTTGGGTAGTCGATCCACACCCGAATCAGGTGTTCATCCTCCCCTCGGGTCTGGTCGATGAATGGATTCCTGGAGTAAGCTAGGGAGTGTGTGTGTGTGTGTGTGTGTGTGTGTGTGTGTGTCCACACATAAGAATAAAGACATAGTACATATACATACTAGGTTAAGAGACTGGGCAACACGAGTATAAAATTCCGACTCCGTAACAAACACATAGCACACACACACACACACACACACACACACACACACACACACACACACACGAGGAAACAAATGATACATACTACTTGGCACTGAATATTTTCCATGGTGCTCTGGATAAACTAAAATCATAGTAACTGATAATCTGAAGACAAATTTCCCCCGTAAAATTTTCACAATTGCCAGGAGCTAAGTCTCACGTATAAATACTTCGCTTATTCTCGAAAAATATCGAGGCGAAAAATGAAACAATTCCCCCCAATAATAGAAAAATAAACTGAGAATCTTTTCCTTAAATCTTCAGAAGCTTAAGGGACGCGCATGGTCGGGAAGCAAATGCAGCGGCGTGGGGCGGTGTGACTGGCTGGGATGGCTTGAGAAAAATAAACACCGCTCCATGTGTTTCCGGGCAAGAGAAGATGTCTATATGTTACCCCGGGCGGCGCGCTCCCCCGGGAGGATAAGTCTCGGTGAGAAGGAAGAGGAGGATGGGAGGGGTGACAGAGAGAGAGAGTGTATCTATGACGAGACAGCCATTAGGCCGGGCTATAACGCGTAGCACTCCCATGCAGTTTTGCTTTGCCGCTACGTAAATTAGGTGACAGTCGATCTCGGGCTCATCTGGGACTGTTTTTTAACCTTTGATGTCAATCTCTTTTGAATGTTTTCATGTACTTATTTCACGATGACTTAAATCTATTTCTGGGTGCATTGAACAGTCTTAACATCTTTCTCACTTGTCTTTTACATATTATCATCTCCTCAGAGAGTGATGATGAGGAACAACGGTTATCTGTTATTGCAAATTACCTATTATATACGCTATAACGTACTTCCTGTTATCTACCTTATAATGTACTTCATGTTATCTACCCTATAATGTACTTCATTGCTCTAGTATCAGGCATTCCCAGTTTCTTTCTTCCTCGAAAAATCTATGAATGGAACCGCCTGAGAATCGCAATATCATTACGATCAAATCAAGGTAATTCATCAGTTTGGCTACGCATTGAAAACTAGTTCTGAATATAGAGTACCTTTGTTTTACGCTGGTAACACAGCGTTTCGAGAAAAGAATAAAACCATGAAAACTTCACCTAAACTCGCTTCCAGGGACATTGACTGATGAGCTTCGCGCCAACTGCCGACGAATGTCAAAGAACAGACGACAGATCGAACGCCATTTCCCGCCACCCTACCAAATCTACACACAAGAAGCCGTTCCAGAAATACGGTCGCCGACAGTTAGACCACCACATCAATGACAGTGTACTCCTGCAATCACTCTTGGCTGCTGGGTATATTTGGCGAGTTCTTCATTGATTCTGTTGATTTTGTCACAAGTATGAAACCTCCTTTCACAATGACACTGATATTCTTAACCTTTACTCTGCCACCTTTTTATTGACACAAGAGAGAAAGATCTCGCAAATTACGCTCCGCAACTTGTGTTCTCTTCTATAAACATGACGTTATTATTGCAGAACAAACTCCCTCGATAT
Source organism: Panulirus argus (assembly GCA_038088735.1). Classification (NCBI taxonomy): domain Eukaryota; kingdom Metazoa; phylum Arthropoda; class Malacostraca; order Decapoda; family Palinuridae; genus Panulirus; species Panulirus argus. The sequence goes on from JAYMFT010259725.1 coordinate 8,064, forward strand.
TTCAGTGCTAATTTCGATGCAATGATAAACTGATAAATTACCAAAAATGACTTGCATGGATGACACGATTACAATTTCACACTCACGTTAAATGGATACTTCATTCGTTCGTACTCCACATAATGATAAGCTGTGCGACCAGATGAAAGCCATGAAAGTCATTAGATCGCTAAGTAAGTATAAGATATCTAAGAACCTCCCTTCCTAAGCGAAGATACTTATACATAGAGAGCATTTGAGACATTGTACAACTTCAGCAATAGGGCGGTGTAGTGTGTGTAAGTTAAGAGGCTCGCTGGCAGCCTGCAGGGAGGATGTGAAGGCTAGGCTATGTAACACAGCGCCTGGCGCTGGTGCCTCCAGTGGGCGGGGGAAGGTGAAACAATTTGCATATCACTAGACTTCGCCTCCTCCTGAAATAAGATCTTGATAGGAAGTGACGCCAAGTGCCCCGGGAGGCAGGAGAGTGAACCTACAGGGAAATGTATCTTGTGAAACATATTCAATCTTTTGGTCAGTAGTTCGAATGACCCTAAGTTAATACCTTACGGATGTACATTCTTGAAAAGGTATCAAGTTTTGTATTTCTACAGATTCTTGGATAGGTATAAAGATGTCTGCAGATTCTCGAAAGGAAATAAAGTTCAAACCACAAATAAAAAAAGCAATAGCCCACAATACAGTGGTTTCCATCAACATCATCCTTTGACGGTGTATTTACGAAGACAGAAAATTCCTTAACCTTTGTACAGTACAGTGGTCTCGGGAATACATGACAAGGACAGATAACAGGAAACCTGACGGATCAGGACGAGGTTATCTATGGTCATAAGCTTTTTAAAATGTAAGAGAAACAAACTCATGAAGCACAATTCCCTCTTTAGCTTATCTTTTAGGATATGTGGCATCATAAATGGGCAAACGAATATGAGAAAACTAGTCTGCAAAATCATTTTACTAGATCCGCTTTGACTCACGGTTTTGTAGGATGTGTGTTACGTCGAGTGAAACTGATTAATCATCGTAGCGTAATTGAGGCGAGAGAGTTGACGAGGCAGCCTTCAGTCGGGCTGTATCCAGAGCTCCGCCGCTTGCCACACACACACACACTTCGCAATGCTGCAACACTACGAGCCAGTGTGAAGGGTCCGTTCATTTCAATTTGCAGAGGAAAACGCAGTCTTATTAATCTCAAACCGCCCTTGAAGTGAGTATAATCACCACGAGAGGATTAGATGAGGTGGAGAGCTTCATTCATACCACTTTGTGTCAGAATCATGAGCAGCGCCACTGGACGATCTGCAGTGACTCATAGTCACTTGCAGTGCCAGTCATCACCGTCCGCAGTGCATCACTGTCTGTACTGCCTCCTAACCCCCGCAGTGCGTCACCACCACCACCACAGCTCAGCAGCTTCCCCGCCACACACACACACACACAGCTCTCCTGGTCCAGGCCGGCAGCTCACCTACAGAACTTCTCTGAGCAATACTGTTCGTGTTCCTCACATGCAGGAAAAGATTTTCTGAACTGGGACGCATTCAGAATGTTGACAGAGATATATATCAGTTTTATTGTGCCATTACTCGCGTTTTCTGTTCTCGATATCATATGCAAATATTTGTGTATTCGCTTTAGGAACTCATTCGGTTCATTCCTTTTAGATAATGAAAGGCAATATCCACGTCTTCAATCTCTTAACTACAAGCGAGTAAGAGGGAGGAATAAGGCTCATGAAAGCCCTGGGAGACGACTCATGCATAAATTCAGAGGAAAACTCGGAAGTTAATCAAAATTTTCCTCCCGTCTTAACAAAACGATTTATTTTTCTTTTACACTGACGGGAGTTTACGGAATCAAAGTGCTACGCACCACGTAAACACATCATAGACTGTCGAGTTTTAAGTAGGGGGTTGTTTAAGTCTGTTATTAATTCTCGTATCAAAAGAAATCCATAAATATTCAAATTACATCCCGCCCAGTGAGAGCAATGATGGTAGCCATAACATAAAACAAAGACTCAAACTCAGCAGTCGAGCGAAGTGGCGATGCGACAACCGCTTGCACGCGTAAGAAAAATGAAGAGCAATCAAAAAGTTGCCGAGCTGTAAGGACGCTTGTTACTCATGGCGTGGCGCGGGTTCGCATCCCAGGGAAAGGTCAGGATCCTGGGCACTTTGTCAGAGAGAGAGAGAGAGAGAGAAAGGAGGCCACACATCAACGTAGAAACAAAACAATCAGAAACTCCTTCACACGCACTGAGCATATCTCAACTGAAGTCAGCATAATTTGCTCTTCTTGCTCGTCCCCCTGACCAGATATTGTTCATAAGGATGAGCAGCTCGTCTAACACTTGTTTTCCAAGGCAACACTACGGCTAACGACACTCCTATTCCCCTTGGGTGGGGTCCGTACCACCCGTGTAGAGCACGCCACCTGGTCCATTCCCGCGGTCCCGGCACAAGGGAAGGGGACGAAACTCTTCTCTGAATTCGTGTGTCAATATCTTGCCCACCTCCCTTGATTAAGACTAATCCATTTTCATTGAAGGATGCAAAAGGGAGGCTATTTCTTTCCTATTTTTCTCAAAAAAAGGAAGGAAATGAGAGTACGAAACGTTTTGGCAGTGTTCGTATTTCTAACGTAACTATCTGCAATATATATATATATATATATATATATATATATATATATATATATATATATATATATATATATATATATA
>JAYMFT010259736.1:0-10787 GCA_038088735.1 Panulirus argus
ATATATATATATATATATATATATATATATATATATATATATATATATATATATATATATATATATATATGGAATTTCTCACTTTCAGCCTATTTGGAGTGCATTTCGATGTTACTAAACTTACATCTGTGATCACTGTGACAGCGGAGAGGTCAGATGATACGGCACTGACGAAATCTAAGAACACTTTTGTGTGCAATGGCACTGTTCACCAAAGGCAAACACAAAATCAACTACGTACAAGTAGGAAAAGAAAATGACTGGTTTGGCCATATTTATGACGTGAGAGCCGTCAGAGCAGCGAATATGCCATACATATCGCAAGACTCAGTGTGTGCCACTTACCACTTCATCTAACCGAAGAAATTATAAAAACTAACTCAAGAAGGTACTGACCTAGGAGGAAGAGATACAGCAACACACGACAGCACATGGCGGGAACGACTAAGAGGCGGTTCCGCAGGAGCGTTGCCATTGTCTCCACAATTTTCTGACGTCATGATTCCACACGTTTTCATTGATTACAGAGAATACCATTTGTAGGGGTAACTCACTACTTTTGGTTATCTTCTGTAGTTTTAGGTTTCTGTATAATCAAACACCACTGTTTAAGCTTTCTGAATATCAGCCAAACACACTAGGAAGAGTTTACGGCCAGACATCACGCTCAACCCCCCGGGTTAGGTAAGGGCGACTTACCAAAAATATTACCCTGCTTAGCGAGGTTAAAATGTCGTTTATTGATGTACATTTTCCACGATAGTCCAAAATCGGGCTGAACACATATAATACAATTTATGAAGCTAAAACCTGACCTCTCCCAAGGTATACAATAATAAGATAAGCCTGTAAAATTAATGTTGCCACTGGATTCTATGTTGGTGTAGTCAGAGCTCCACATTCGAATGAATATCGATTGGTTTGCACCTAAATATACCTTATAACAGCCAAAGAAATAGCTAATCAACAATGTAATTGCTGTTGTGTTCATTACTATTTACTACTCGCCCATATAACCTTGGCTGGCTGTTCCCTCCCATTACCTGCTGGACACCACACACCACCCTGCCATAATCTCTCGCCCGTGCCTCTCAAGTGCTCTGCAAGAAACACGGACCTCGACATTCTCTATCCCTACCTAACACTGTCAACATCCCAACTGTGGCACGTCCTACCATTGAAATATCGTTAAGTTGTGGTTTGTTTATATGGTTTTCATTTTGCTTTTCCTGTCAATAAAGTTGCAGTACGTGTGTATGCCTCTTGTGAGGATATGATTAATTGTTTTACATGCTCATCTGACTTTCAATTCAATGTTAACATATCTTATGGCGAGTTACTGTGGCATCTACAAAGTAATTATTTAAAAGACTGTTCATAAACTTTCATACGAGAATGATGAAAATCAAGGAATATCTATCTGGGAAGCTTAACTGTTTCTCATTTTCATTATTTCCAGATATGCCTAAATTCGACTACAGCGTCATCTATTAGTGAGCTTGTGTGCTACTTAGAGAGAACAGTTAAGGTAAATGATAATCTTTTCAGCGTCAAAGGAAAGACTAACCGTATCAGTTATCTGTAAGTTCCTCTAAAACCTACAAAAACCAATTGTGTTGCCTGACACAAAGCTCCTTTGCATATAAGTGATTAAAACAGACTACTTCAAATTTTTCATTATAAAATATTCTTCACACAAACGCATCTGTATGTACTTTTCATAGTTATGTAGTCTTTTTCCATTTTGATGACCAAATGATTACAGTATTATATTAAAGTACGTCAAGTATGTACCATTTTAATGTGAACTTTGAATGATGATGTAGAATCTTGAGTACAACGATGATGATAATAAAATTTTTATATATGTAATCTTTATTATATTAAAAGAAGTTATTTCATATTTGTAATTATAACAAATCCTATCTTCTACGCAATTTCGCAATTTGCAAATGTAGAGAGAGATTTCTTCATGCACACATCGAAATACCATAAGTTACGCGCTGTGAAAGTTAGGGCATGTATAACACATTTTCAAACAATGCGGAGGATATGCTGTCATAGCAACGACATTGGCGCCATTCCATTATTGCTCTTAACTAAAACAGATACCAGATGTCGCCTTTGAGGACACGAAGACTCACGAGTTTCGCTTCTTAACTACATATTCCTTAATCAAAACAGTCTCTGCTCGTTCATTTACCTTAAACCATCACACAGTTACTGAAAACAAAACATAGTGATACAACAACAAACACTATTGAATTCAAGATAAAAGTCAGCCTTTAAACGATAGATTAAAGGGGCTTTCATATCTTATTTTCCTAGTCTTGTTAGCTAACCCCAATATCTTCCCTCACGTACGATAGGAGAGTGGAATTTGCAGCTCGAATGTGTTTTCTAGCAAGTGTAAAACAGTACTTAAAAAAATACTTGTCCATTAAATTAATGTTATCGAGGATCTAAATACATTTAAGTAATTATTTTTCGATGAATTTTGAGAATATAATTTCTACACATCGGAACAGATATTTGTAAGAATCTTAATGATACTTACTTTTCTTCAAAGGTCAATAAATTTAACGAAAATAGCCAAGCTTTGTTTGCCTTATCTGCCCAACACCCTACGTCCCCGTGCACTGTCCACTGTCAGACGATAGCAACATCCAAGTACCACTGCCATTACTATCAAGTACCACTGCCATTACTATCTCCAACTCATTATCCAACCATTTCTCTACCACACAACGAGGTTCAATGCCTCAATACCAACACAACAACAAAAAGGTTAAGCTTTAGAATACATATCCTATTACGTTGAGGTCCACCAATGATCACCCTCACAACACCTCTCATTATTACGTCATGCACTTAATTTTTCGTTTACTCCTAAAGTCATACTCATGAATATTATCAGGCCTCACCTGCATAGCTGTGAGAAGAGATATGTTGTCCCGCAGCTGACAACACAATTGATAACTTTTGAAGACACTTCTCCTATCACTGAATCCAACCACTAATCGTGTTTTGATCGAGTGGTAGGCATACCAACATAACCATCCCAGGTATACCAACCCGACTTCTACAGTAATAATATCACAATGAAATAATTCTATATGACAAGGACTACATTAATACAGAAAGAATATTTATGCTCTTAGAATTATTGTTCACCTGAAGGTGTTCAAGTTTATAACGCCGTAAAGAACTTGGAGGCTATGTCGACATTGGCAGTCGATAGCCACTTAAGTCTAAATAACCAACCATTTGAAATGAACTATTGTTGAATATTATAACACTGGTACAAATCACTTTTGTGAGGACTCATCTGTGAAAGAAAACTGATATCAATAAGTTTTTAACACAGAAAATTATATAATTTATTGATGCATTTTGTTACTGGGAAACATTATTCATCCATCTAGGTCACCATGCCCGTATCACAGGAAATGCTTGCTTTTACATACGAAAACTAACATATTTTTGGTAAATGTGTATGTTCAACGCCCGTACAACGATTTTTGGCAGAATAACAAAGGTGCATTTGATAACAATTAAATTAAAAAACATAGTTGTCCCTTACATTACATTGTGAACTACTTTATGAATCATATATCCATATATATTGTCTTCAATGACCAGAGACATTGTAAACATGGAGTCTAAGCTGGGTCGTTCCATGACATGACTGATGGGGGAGGAGTAGTCCTAGCGGCTGGCTTGATCCCTGACATGACCAGCACCCACACCCACTGGCTGGTCACGTCCGACATGGGAGGAAACACCACCTGCATCCCCTTCTTCACTGACTTGAGCTGAAATGAAAATACTTGACCGTTACGGTACGTACATTAGGACCTTATGTGGCCGTAGTAATGCAAATAAGGAGCACAACAAAGATCCATTAACGGCATTCTTTAACGTATTAGAGATGTAACATGGATTCTATCGCCTAAATTCAAGTAAATATTAGTAATTCATGAATTTACTGCCCATTCTAATTTCTCAAACTATTGACCACCTACTGCTGCCCATTAAAACTTATACTTCAAAATTTTTCATGATATGAAGTCTAAACTTGAGTCTGAATGATCAACTTACCTGAATGTTGTTAGGGACGTTATTACTATGGTATTCTGGCCACTCACCTGAAGGGTGCTTAAAATGTTATTACTGTGGTATCCCAGCATAGAAAGGTGGGTCTGTGGGGTTGGGATGACCGAACCCAAGGTCAGAAGGTCCCCTTTTGGCCAGGATAACACGATGGCGTACACTCGGTCACCATTACTAGTGAACCTGTGGGAAGTGTGAAATTATCATAGAACAAGTTTCTAACGCCTGGTAACAGTATTCATCTCTCAACCCTGTGGGAAATATGAACATAACAAACAAAAAGTTTCAAACGCCCGGTAACAGTTCTTTATCTCCCATCACCTTTGACTCAGTACCTAAAACACGACGAGTGTTTTCTGTTTCCTACCACGTAACATTCCTGGAGTTCGTTGTGGTATCACGAAATAACACTGCTGCAAGTGGCAATATCTTGGTACGTCTCAGGCCATGACTCACCATACTCCTGGGGTGACAGTGTCGTTCTGGTGTATCCAGGGCTTCGAGTCGTATACGGCCTCGCCGTTGATATCCAGCCAGGAGCCTAGCTGTCGCAGGCGTTCCTCCATTATGGGTGGGATACGACCATCGTGCGTTGGGCCGACGTTAATCAGAATGTTGCCTACAAGAGTATGAACGAATTCAGACGAGTATTTCCAGTTCAATGTATCTATTATTCTAAGCTGGGTATATTCACCATTTTACTGTTTTTGTGTACTAACCTCCACAGCTAATGGTTTGGGCCAGCTGGGAGATAACGTCATGGATGGCGAGGTAGTCGGTGAGCGGTGCGTTACGGCGATAGCCCCAAGAACGTCGGTCCAGAGTCATGCAGTTCTCCCACTTGTGTGGCTGCAGCACGCCTAGATGGGTGACAATGTTATAACGGTTACGCGTCTGGTTGAAGTCATATGCCAATATTGTTAGAGGGGTAATGAGAGCATTAATAGCTAATCTAGAACTATGTGCAGTTATTCAGCAAAGATTTCTTTTGCTAAATGGACAGAAAATGTGCGAATATGAAACATACAGGTTATTACTGCATCATTATACCAGGGTTGTAGCGGTCGTGGCAGGTGTAGAAGGAGCCATGATGACAAGAGATGCCCTGACCCCACCTGTCGTTGACCACGACCGTGTCTTTAACTGGGGAGTCGTTGAACAACCAGGCGAGGAACAGCGTAGAGTTCCAGTACCAGTCTTCGGCACCCATGCTACCATCTGACCACAATACTTCCGGCTGGTAGTTCTTCACCTGGGGATTTTGAAATTTAAATCGTAATGATCCACGGGAATCTTTTTTAACATAAAAATGAAACGTGTTTAAGTGAACTATATAATTCTTGCGGTGTGAAATCTCTAGCGCTAAAAAGAAAGTATCGCGTCAACACTCAGTTTTGACGTTGTCTTTCATGAGGTGAGAGCGTTGGTTCATGGTTACATCTTCGTCTCCGCTTTTCTACCAGGCTGCTTTCAATGACTTAGTGATAGTAGTTGTAAAGTATGAAAACCATTTACCTTTACATTTTCTTAATTTTTTTTATTTTTGTATGAGACTGTTGTTGCGTTGGAAGAGGACACATGGGTCTTATTCTATGAAAAGCAAGGAGGAGGAATGAAGCCTTGGCAGTTGGTTACCTACCAACTCATACAGCTCAGGCATGGTCTTGGTGACCACGAAGTCATTCGTGGTGAAGTTGTTGGCTTTGTCGGCTAGGAACAGTGGATTGAACCACTCAAACAAAGAGTGGTACAGGCCGAAGTGTATATGTGGAGTCTTGGATCTGACGGCCTTTGCTAAATCACCTGCAAAAAAAGGAAGTGTTTGAATTTCTTAAAGTCTGCAACTTTGAAGTTTAATGGTTATGTATATACGCAGACGTTACCATTACACAATTTTTTTTTCTCTAGATCTCATGCTAAGCCTTTAAAGAAATTCAGATTCCTGATCTTCATGAAATATTAACCGGATTCTCTATACATAATTGGTTATATGTCCTTTGTTAAGTAGTTTGATGCTATTTACTCGTATATTCAAAATAAGCTTGTTTTGCAGTTTATAAGTAATAATTCTGATAAAATTCGAATACTTAGCTCCCTGTGGTCTGCATAAAGAGTATATATTTACATGTATAAGAGGTATTTCTACATGGCTTAGTGTCTGTTGTACGTAGCAATTACCATCACTAACTGGAACAAGGACTGAATGTAAGCTATGCCAAACCGTTAACGTATTTACAAATATTTTACAGAAGTGTAAAACTGCACATTCTTCGCACAACATTGGCTGACTGACCTAGCAAATCCCTCTTCGGCCCGACGTCCATGCTGTTCCAATTCCAAGAGAAGTGAGAGGGCCAGTTCGCGAACCCTTCGTGGTGTTTGCTGGTGAGGACGATATAGCGAGCCCCCGAAGCATTGAAAATACTCGCCCATTCCTCGGGGTTGTAGAACTCGGCCGTAAACTGCGGCGCAAAGTCTTGGTAGGTGAAGTTTGGAGGATAGTTCTTCTTCATAAACTCCACGTAATTAGCGTAGTGTTTACCTAGCCAAAGAACACGAATGAAATAACTGGTAAATAATCGTATCTCTTGTAAGGGTTTGCAAAGAATTCCAAATCTTGTGAGGTTTGCATTTTCGCACGTAAATGGTTAGGTCAGATTTTCTTTTTCTTAATTGTTAAAAATTCAGTTTTTACAGAAATGATTTACAGCACCAGATTTATGGTACACGTAAATGAATTCATACCTTGCCAGAACTCCCAGAACCACTCCGAGCCATAGGAGGGAACGGAGAACACTCCCCAGTGGAGGAAGATGCCAATTTTGGCTCCATCATACCACTCCGGCAGCGGGCGCGTGTCCAGCGAAGACCAGGTGGGCTCGTACCTGGCCCCTGCCACCCCTGAGAAAAATAAATTAAACTGAGAAAAATATCCTTAACACTTCGTCAAGAGTTAGCATAGATGTGTCACGTGAGCTGTTACGTCACTTCAGGTCAGCCACTCTTAAGACTAATCAGTTACAAAAAAATGTTGCTGATGAATAGAACCTTAAGTCGAAACGCTGACCAGAGGTGATGTATAATTTCATAAAACTCACAATGAAGGATATCAGTTTCTCTTATTTCTAGTGTTTCTTTTTTATGATACACAGAATTCAACCACACTGTAGACCCAGCAGCCAATACATTTGGGCTGATCGATGATCAATAAAGATTATACGCATGAAGTTACATTGTTTTGCATCTTAAATCCTGATAGAATCTATTTGACAAAAATCATATCTATAATATGAACTGATGGTTAAGTTGTATTTGACATCATAGGAAAAAGAACGAGAAAATACTTTGCTGTGTTCCATGTCTATTGTTCCAATACGATTTCTTTTTTTCGGATGTAGAGAGGGTATCAGGCTCTCCAGTATTTGGAATGTTTATGTTTGGCGCAATATTCCCTGTATGCACTCTAAGGCACAGAATCTGAGTAATTAGTTATCCATTTCCATTAGTGTTGATTTCTAACAACCAGTCCCGGCTGTAAATGTTACCTGTACATTCTACCCTATCACATGCTTAAAAAGATATTGCCAACAATATTCTAGTGTGAAGGACGTAAATCTTTCAGTCATGAGTTAAATGACTTTATCTTGCAAATAAGTGAAAAGATAAGGCACTAGAATCTTAAATTTGAACACTTTCTGGTGAACCTTGTGGATCAGTTAGTGGAAAGTTCCGACAACTCACAGATTAGATATTTTCAACTTGTACACTATCACTTGGGCTGAAGTGGGTAGATAATCTTGCCGGCCGCGCCCTCTAATAACCTGAGTGATCGAAGGATCAAAAGCAAAGCTTTACCCTAGATAGAGTTTTCCAAACATGGAGAGGTCTCCAATATCGACGTAAGGTTCATATAACACGAATTTTCGTGTATGGCAAGCGACGTAGATGACAAACGTAACAGCTGGCACCTGGTCTTTTTCTCTTAAATTAAAGAGTAACGTAAATTTCATCTGTGTTCGCAGTCTTATGCTCGAATGTAGTGTTGACGAAGTTTTAGGAAGAAAGAACGAGCGTTGATGCAACGGGGGGGGTTCGTGTGCACTCAGCTGGACACTTGACTTCCGGTGTCACAGGGAATACAGCATACCGTACGTTCAAGCGTTCCCAATTAATAAAGGAAGGGGATGTTTGTATCTCCCCTACACAGGGATTTTAGCACTCTGGCAACCTTGGAATTGTTGAGTACAGTTTTGAACATTATAGGAGAGTCAAGGTTTTGGCCTATGCACTTCTTTGTTGATTGCTTACAGTTCATCTACCAAAACGCTGCCGTAATGGTACGAATCACTGGGGGTATCAAATTCCCTAATGACATCCTAAATTTCTTGTGGGAATGGGGTGTAGGAATAGGGCATACATTTTGCACAGGATTGTGATAAACCGAAAAGTATATCACCATGGGACACCGAGCCAGCTGCTGCAGCCGCCCCCAGCAACACATCCAACAAATCCAGAGTGTTGCCAATGCCCGCGACACCGACCCTGTCTGTCAGTCATTATTTAACATCTTTAATATTGTTTCGCTGAAAATATTTTTCATTCTTCCTGGAATTCTTGTATCCACAGTTCTCGGTCACCGACATTTTGGACCTAAATATGTCACAGATAACAGCTATCTAACAACAATGGCATTATATCCAGCACGGTAAGACACAAATCTCACATGAATTCATTTAAATATATCAAGCAAACAGTGTAATGAGCACGTATTGTTTCCGTATGTATGTGTTTGTAGATATGTATACGTTATATTTAAGTATGCGAATTTATAGATTTTGATGTCAACCCATTACACTCGTAAGGCCAAGCTCTACTTTCAAAATGTAAGAATAACAGACGCTATTTTTTTTTAGCTTATTTGGTCACTATCACTTTGAAGCAAGTGTTTTCTGATGTGGTTCTGATAAAGTCTTCAAGTCATTTCTGTACAACGGCGCTCCTCATCCCCATCCGAAACTACATTTAATCGACAAACTTTAGTAATACCCGTCAAGTTTTCGTTAATCTTTACCTCTCACATGAGTGCATGATCAAAGAGCCAAACGGTAAGTCTTTAAAAAACAAGGTACAAAAATGTGTGGCAGTAAATGCGTTATCTGAACGCTGAAATGACGACAGGGCTAACACAAGAGGGTACTGACCCAGGATGCAGAGGAGGTACAGGTGTACGTGGCAGGACATGCTGACTACGACTGAGCGGTGGCGCTTCCCTGGCATTGATTTGCTCGCCTCTTTAACCTTAGCTCGCTCCCCCGTCGTCGTTACCCGCTCGACGTTATCCACCCCACCACAGTCTCTCTCTCTCTTTCTCGCTCTCTCTCTTCGAGTGCCACGAGAGAAAAACTGATTTCGATCTCTATTTCGCGCTGCCGAGGGCACTATTGTGGAACGGCTTATCAGGGCGGCGAAGGCTGTTGCACTCTTGTTTATTGCTAATTTAAACGATCAGTCGTTGCACTATTAACTAGATAAGCAGTTTAATTTCTTTTTTTATTTTCGACTTTGAGAGAAGACAAAAGTGCAGGAGATGCTTGCTAATACTTTGGCTGTGATCTAAATCCGTTTGCCTTCTGTAAATATTTGTTGCCGCCAAGTTGAGAGGATCATGATTTTGCATTACAAAAAAGTCTGTATTATGTTATAGTAATGTTCGAGCATATTTCTACTTGCAATGAACCATGCCGCTTTCTCCTGTGCGTGGTGATAGATTCCTATTAGAACAAGTTTTCGAGGGCATAGATAAGGAAATATTCTAAGAGTAATTCATATAACATATAACATCAAACACAGATTATACTTTTCAGTGGCCAGCCAGATGAGATACAAGTAGAAAGCCAGTTAGACATGATATATGACTCTCATTTAAACCCGTAATAATTAGAAAAAATAATTTCTAAGGTCCAAGATGACAAGACTTATTCACAAAACATACGGGACTTATTTCCTTAATTTAGGCTAGACTTTACATTGTGGAAACATCCCCGGTGACTTCTCCAGTCCTACGTGCATCAAGCATATAGAAGTTCTCACAGACAAAGGGAAAACTCAAATTAACTCAAGGTACTAAGTTACTTTGTCCACATACTCAGCCAGTAACATCTGTTGGGCGAATGGTGGAAAACAAAAAAGATGAAATGTATCTCATAAATCAGCCTATGAAGGAGTTGCTTACTGTGGAGTATAAGTATATACAATTTTCCTAGGTTTTCCCCTTACTGGTAACTGATCTCACATTTTCTTTAAAACATTTCCTTGGTGTACCCATACTTGTAATTTCTAGCGCGTTTTCTTTCTGTCATTAGTGCTCATTATGTACACCGCGTTTTCTTTCAAATACTTTAATGTTATGGTAACAACGCCGCTAACTACGTCCATGGGACTAAATCTAATCACATGGAAAAATCATAACTATAACTTGACGACGAGGCAAGAATCACTTTGGTCCTTATTCAGTTAATTAGGAGGGGTTCAGGGTCGACTAACAACGTGCGACCTCCTGGGGGGGTCCTGCCATTTTTTTTTTTTTTATATGTTGACTCCAGTCACGGACAAAAGTCCACATCAAGGCCGGGCCCTAATTGAAATATAGAGAGACTTGAGAAAGGGGGAAAAAC
>JAYMFT010259747.1:0-10787 GCA_038088735.1 Panulirus argus
ACACACACACACACACACACACACACACACACACACACACACACACACACACACATATATATATATATATATATATTCCGTCCGGGTAAATCCTAAAGGACGAAGAACCTCCAAAGAGAAAATGAGCATTGACCAAGAAGGAGTTATTTTTAGATGATTGAAACGTTTTCTTCCATTACTTTGTGTGTGTGTGTGCGTGCGTGTGTGTGTGTGTGTGTGTGTGTGTGTGTGTGTGTGTGTGTGTGTGTGTGTGCAAATTCATTTATTTCTAAATATGTACACTAAAAGCATCACATGCAACCCTGAGACAAAATAACCCAGACTCAAAAATTCACTTGTGAAATCAAAGTGATTTCTTGATATGATATGTCATCCGCAAACAATAGCTACTTTCTGCTATTTCCAGGTTCACAGTTTATCTATTTTCTTAATTATATAAAGCTGAAGGAGATAGGAGAACTCTCAAGAACAGTAACTAGCTGTGTACAGCTGATACTTTAAGGTCCGCTTTATATTTTTTGATCCTATACTTTCGGGAAAAGCAAATTTGAGTGATAAACATAGATTATTAGTACATAAGAAAATCGACACGTTGACAATGGAGCACCTTAGTTGAACCCTGTGATCGACTATCTTCTTACTAGTCTTTTCCTTTAGCAAGTCTTTTATTTAAGAACCTACAACGAAGAGTAAGTCTTCAATTCCCTTAACACGTACCCTCAGGCAACATTCCCATGAACCCTCCTACACCTCCCTACCTAAGACTTCACCTCCCCACGCCCGTCCCTGCAGTCAACACTCCCATGAATCTTGCAACAAATCCAACGTAAAATCTTCGACTCCTACAGGCCGTCCTTCCAGACAACAAAGATACAAGGTATTCCTAGTAATATTCAGCTTGGACCTTAGCATATGAACCACAGAAAAAAACAAAGTACTTCTCTTCAGCCCGAGGTCCCCTAACGCTCCTACAGATCTTTTGTTTACTGTTGTTAACCTTTCATTGACCACGACACTTCCAAGAAACTCCAATAAAAACCTCGACAACTCTTTAGCAGCCAAAACCCGCCTCTCCGGTCAATTGTCCAGACCCCTATTCCCAGCCATCTGCACTGGGTTACTGTACTCCACACTGGTTCCTCTTCCTGCTCCTCAGTTTTCCAAGAATTAAGATTTACCGTTTTTATGTTACGCTTCGTCTCAACGTTTGCCTTTTCTGGGTGAACTATTTATAGTGCAAATTCAGTTGACGGAATACGTAATGTAACCAATGACGCCAGTGTCAGTTATAGAATTATGTTGTTTACTGTAAATTACCTTTTTCTTTTCTTTTCTTTTTTTTTTCTACGGGGTTTGCAGGGTCTGAAATGATGTTGGTTTCTCTTCAGATGAAAATGTCTACCAGTAAATCCATGACAGATGTGTTGTGTTGGGTCCTTGTCCAGTGAAGTTTTATATCTTTTCCAAAAGGATTGGGTTCAAAGGTTTCATCCTAGAAGCGTAACCGCATATATGTTTATAATGAACGACAGCAAAACCTTTCTCTTCAACTGTTTCTGAAACAACTGTAAACATGCATCCCTTGGCTTATACGGTGAACCAATACTTCCTCAAGCGGTAGCAGAGGAGGAGGCAAGAACTTAAGGCGAAGTCACGAGAGAAGCGTGACCAGGACCACTGATGACGCTGCGGACCTTGATGTTTGCATTACGAAGAGAGAGAGAAAGAGAGAGAAACGCAGAATGTTTTCGGAAGAAAAGGATATATATATATATATATATATATATATATATAATAGTCACTTTATGAATTAGAGTACAGTGTCGTCAGAGACTATCTGGCAGCACAGAACCCCGTCCTTTGTTTGCCTCGGCGTGATGCGCATCCTCGAAGTAGCAGAAGCCCCATTGAAGGGCTTCTGGGGCTATACATACATATATACATATAAACATACAGTAAACGCCATATATATAAACACATACATATGCAATAAAGGATTTCATGAGTTCGGTTAAACGAAACTAAATGTGAATGGATGGTGACGGGTGACTGTATCTTGTATACTCTTCAAGTGTTGGTGCTTATAACATAAGGTCAGTTAACATGGCTGCTAGGGAGGACCGGATTACTTCCACGACGTCACGGTTACCCTGTTCTCAGGAGCTGGATGATTATGACACTGATCCTACACTACAGTAATCCCATGTGTATGACTGGAAGGTCACGACGTTAACCTTACACCTTGGTGACCCTCTTACGTACGAAAGGGCACGCCATTGGCGGTAGCCCCTGATGTCGTGTTGTCCTTGAGAGGTGGGTGGATGGTGTCAGGGCGCGTGAAGTGGTTCTCTCCCGTGTGACGACTGTGAGTCTAGCGGCGGCGGCGGCGGTCCCCGGGGTTCTGCTCATGAGTTCCTGGAGGAGCCAGTGACGTCAGCTGACCTAGATACCCCGCTCCTCACCTGAGCAGCCGGGTGACCTCCCGGGGGCTCTGGTTGTAGGTCACTGTTACAAGAATGTGTGGACACCGGGGTCAAAGGTCGTGCGCGGATCTTTGTTTTGACATGCTTTACTGCGGGATTTCATAACAGGTGAACACACACACACACACACACACAACGCCTCCGCCCGCTTGAGGTTACACTGCCAGTGAAAAGTCGTCATCCTCGACGAGGCTGTGTCATGGGCCGTTGACGAGAGTGAGTGTGGTAAAGAATGTACATATACCGTTGTTCCTTGAGAATAGCACAGTGTTCTCATGCACTTGGCGTCTGGGAAACTTCCCATGTAGCACCCAGTCCAGACTTTGATCTAGAGCATCGGCAGGAGGTTCTTTCGTCGACATTCTCAAGCGGATCATTTTGGCTCCGGGTATTGCATTATACTGTTTAAAGTATCAGTTATATGGCGTAATTCTATATTTCAAATTACAATTATTGTAAGATAGTCTTATGAATGAGACGTGAACTCCCTTACTGTATAATACTATTGATATGATAAATGCCATATCCCAAGTCCTACCTCAGCACTCGTGTGCCCGTTAGTGGTTCCAATACTGTACGAAGTGACGCCTCACGTTCCCCCTCGGGATTCCTGGGAATCACAATCTTGCAAATGGATCCGTCATCGCCCCTCGACCTTTGATAGCCACTCAGGTAGCCGTCCGGCCTCAGGCCGTGCACTCCTCTCCCTGGCTGATTGGTCTTCCTCGGTGAGCGTTGGTGGCTGCAGTTCGGGGTCGGGTGTGTGTGTGTGTGTGGCTGGCTGTTGAGGCGACGACACAACGGGTTCCTCATACCTAAAGGTGTTACCAAGGCAAACGTCGCTGCTTCACCGAATTACTTCAGCAGGCTTCATTCTTAGTCTTGCCGGCTGTTCATCCAGTCGATTGAATGCCAACCCCTTGAACATGATGGTACTGTCCTTGAGCACGATGGCACGACCTTTATGCACGACAGTAAGATCTCTGAGCACAACGATACCATCCTTATGCACGAAGACAGGATCACTGAACACGGTGGTTCGACCCTTGAGCACAGAGGTACAAACTCTCTACCTTCTCATGTCTTTCCCAATAACTATGACCTGGCTCATTTCAAGAGACAGGTTTTTCACTTTCTCAAAAATTCGTAAATATTTTCCCTGTCTTTTTTCCCCCTTTCTCAGTTCTCTCTATATTTCAATTAGGGCCCGTCCTTGATGTGGACTTTTGTCCATGACTATAGCCTTCAACATAAAAAAAAAGTAACACATACCCGCTCAAAAGTCAACGAGCGGTTACTAAATGGAGACAAAAGTCATTATGTATCTACATTTCAGAGATCGGCGCAACAACGTATTCTTAAAAGAAATCCCGAAGTGGGACGCTGTTTAGGGACAACTATCAGAATCGGTTCGCCATTTGCTCACCTCTGCGGCTCCCACACCCTCCCTCACATTGCCATGCCCCACTTCCCTTGCCATCACACCTTCCACCGCCACCGCCACTCCTGCCCACACTCCCTGGCCTCTACATTTTTTATTCCTTTTAATCGAGTGGTTAGAGAAGAATCGGTAAGCTGAACTAAACATCGTTCATTGTGTACATTGATGGATAACTGGAAACTTTCTAACTGCATTCTGGCTTCGAGGAACCCCCAAGGAGGTCTGTAGTGTTGTCGAGGTTTCGGATTTGATGGTAGTTTGTACCATCGCTGCCATCAGGTGTGTGCCTTACTTTCTGGGCTGCTCGCTTGAGTATGAACCGACGGAATTAGCCATCTTCACTACACCACACCACACTACTCCCTTCCTCTCTCCCTGGCCACCCCACCCCGCCTCATAACCACCACTCCCTCCTTCCCTTACAGCCACCACGCCCTTAACTGCGCAGTGCCATTGTTCATTGTTTGACCATTCATTCCCTCCTCCCCTCTCTCTTTTCCTGCTCATACTTGCCATATTGCTGGCACAACCTTCCCGCTTAACTTTATAATGATATAGTATATTATTTCCCTCAAACATTTCACCCCATCAAACAGCAATTTCTGTCCTGCCAAGGAAGTGGATCATTTACTGACAACCGCATGGCTATTAGTCATCTTGCATGTGGCAGCTTACTTGCCCTGTCTACGAACTACAGACGGACGGCAAGACAGGAGCACAAGTGTATGGTATAGAGGAGACAGGTGAGATCTTAGGACAGGGGTTCCTTTTCTCTGCTTCAGGTTCGCCAGCTTGCGGTTCGTCAACATTGCGACGTTGGCTGAGAGAGAAGATCAGCAGGTACCTACACCAAAGGCATTGGAGACAGCTGTCAGAGCTCAGTGTGGCCAGACCAGGACGATTCTACTTCAAAAGTAAGTGGACGTGATCACGGTAGGGTAGGAGCGTCAGCCTGGCTGTGCCGCGTGTATTATCACAATAAACATGTATGCCTAAGTAAACTAAACCTAAACTCACTCAGTCTAATGTAAGTCTAGAACTTTTAGAAAAAAAAAAATGGTAAATATGACCGAATCCATTCGTCAGTACTCTGATCGCCACTCCGAAAGATCAGATCATAGATGTCAGAAGCTAATTTGTAAAGCTGTAAAGAATAGATCACAGCCTGTCAGACGCTCTCCCACGAGCTGCAAGATCTAAAAGTTTGGTTCATGACCGCAGGAGATTGTAAAAAGATGTTGCATGATGTTTAATATCATGTTGCCGTAGCTCCTTTCACTGAATATACGATGCCAGATAAGCTCATTACTGTATTTGTCCAAGTTATAACTAAGAGCAATGATCCTGGCTGTGCTCCCCGCTAGGTGGCTGCCGGCTGTGGCCCGCGTGTTCGGGGAACTGATCGAATCCTGGCGCTCTCTGGTCCCTACTGACGTCGCCGACAGCTTGCGACAAATCCGACGGTTTTTCAGCGCCGTCAGGTCCCGGATGTCCCTCCAGTTGAGACGGCTCGTCCTTAACTCGATCAGCGACTTTCGTGACTGTCTCGTCAAACACAAGGTTCGTTAAGTTGGATATTGCTTCCTGCAGGTGTCTACGTAGTGCTGTGTGAGAGACTCGAACACGGGAGATTTCAAGAGTAATTCAGTGTGAAACAAATTTGTTCACATAACGCTTAGAAAGTTTTCACTGGGTGATATGAATAACCTGAATTACAAAAGCCCCGCAAGTTGGTCGTATTAACCTTCCTTGAGAGTTTTGTAGAATTAAATTGGTCGTCTATCCTTCCTAAAAGAAATCCAATATTTTCACTAGAATTCATCAACGTAAGTGTATGACAGAAATGGGTACACTGGTAAGCAACACACTTTTCGCTATGTGATGTAAGGGGGTAACATGTCTTAATGTTTGTGTGTACGTGTCTCTAAGTCTGTATCTCTTTTTCTCTGATATTATTTTTTGATTTATACAAAAGCCGACTACTTCATCACTTGCCTATGTCAACACAAACGACGAACAGTGAGAAGTAGTGATCTTTTCTTTAATTCATTAAAAAGATATTTTGCTGTAGCAATTCATGCTGTTTTGTTTCACACATAGAATGCTCTAATATCACCCTTTTTGCGGTATATAATTCGAGGCAGCTATCGCACACCGTCCAAGCAGATGTTTAAATTTGTCTTTATATCACGAAACCTGTCTTTTCACTAGTTAGGTAAGTCGAGGGTGACTTGATGAGTAAAGTACCTGTTTGTGCGGTACAAAAAGGGAGTTGCACACTTGGGTGGTCCCATCTCTTAAACTTTCTTGGCTGTCATGTAACATTTTTAGAATCTTAACATCTTTGCCGTTTATTGTTTCTTCACTTCCCCTTTTCTGTTAATTCACCAAATCTGTAACTTGGATCTCATTCGTGTGCAGTATTTGTCAGTTTGCATGTGGGTGCATTTGTCCGTGCATATGTGAATCTGTATGTGTGCTGCGTGCGTAATATATTGTCGTTTTAAATAGGCTTATTCACTGATGATAGATATCACTGAGATATTCGTCTATCCATGAGTCAAATGTATAGGTAGTGTTCGGGTTGATAAAATCTGATAGTTTATTCAGTGTGCCAAAATTTCGATTGCCGAAGAACTTTTCACCCACATTTGCATCACATCTCCGCTTAAACTTTATATCGTGAAAGCTATAAGGTGTTGCCGGAGTCTGCGCATTTTCCTAGAGAAAGCACATAATTCAAGATTTCCTTTTCTGATTGTTCATGCCCATGTACCAAAATTAGCTTCGCCGCTCTTCTTTGTACTCAACTCAGTTTTATTTCGTTTTTGATCAAGTTTGGTAACCAAAGCTGAATAGGGCATTTTAAGTGTGGTCTGAATAAAGCGTTGTAAAGAACAAGTAGCGTGTCTCGTTTATTGTTTGTAAGTCTGTCTATGAAACATAACATCCTGCTTGCTTTATCATGTACAGCTAAACGTTACTTTGCGTATCCTAGGTCATTACTGATATAATAACCCGTGTTTTTTTTTTTTTATTTCCAATAATGGCTTACTGAACATTTACATTCTTGTCTGAGGTTTGTATCATCGCAATGTTCTTATTTTCCTTTAACTTCATGTAAGTCCATTTGCTGTATCTGACCCACTTCACCTGTTCGTCTAATTGTCTTTGAATCATTAAATAGTCTTCCTTTGTTTGTGGTTTATTTCATAATTTCGTGCCGTTGGTAGATTTTGAGATTTTACTGTATTCAGATAATTGATTGCGATATTAAAACATATGGGGCTGTAGGAACGAACCTCGTGTAGGTATATAATGCCTGAGGGTACTTTTGAATCCCGGTGACTAGATATACGTCAAAATAACCCGATTAGATTCGATAGACAGATTTTTTTATAACATAAATGTTGATTTTCAGATATCAGTGTATTATTTCCCATAGATTAAGCAATTTAGCCACGAGGTTTGTTTATGGCAGTTCAATCACAACAGTATTAATACTAAGATTTGGTGGCAGATGGAAATCGCTGTCTACACTGACGTTACTATAGTTACAGTTACCTAATCTATTAATTATCAACCTCTCAGAAGCTAATTAGATCTCCGTCCATTGGTAAGCGCCAACTCATGTTGAATTATAACTCATTTAAGGTAAAAAAAAAAAAATAGTCATCTGTTTAATCAATTGGTTTGTTTCCTTGGTGGTTTCTTGTTAAGAAATCCCAGTTAATGCTAGTGATGTTAAAATTCCTTACAGTCATTGTTTCCTTGTTTTTTACTAGACTTAATTACTTCTTATATACTCGTATTGCGTTTGCATCCTTTTGAGGTCTGTATATTTGTATATTAGATTAATTCAGGTCGTCTTATTAATAATTTTGATATACGGCAAGATGCGTTGACGTCGATTTTTATGTAATGTGGATACATTTAGAGTCTCATTGACGTAGAACATAACCCACTACCTGCTGCGGGACGTCCATGATTACTGAACACTGTATATTCAGGTACTAGAGGGTATGTTTGGTGCACCTGTGTCATCTAGGTGAGGTCTCACCTGTGTCATCTCAGGTGTGGCCTAGACGTCACCCTCATTGGTCCCATCAACACTAATTTCAACTCCTTTTATCGTGATCTGCTGATTAAACAGTAGCCACAGGAGAGAGAAAAGAGGGACGGAACCTGGGAAGGTTCTTCCGGAAAAAGAAAAAAAAATCTTCCCACTGCACGAAGAAATCCGTCAAACAGAAAAGTAACCAAAGAAAAAAAAAAATAATATAATTTTCAGTATTATCAATTTTCATTATTGTCATCATATAGAAAAATTGTAAGGTAAAAGAAGGACGTATTAACAAACACTGCTACTATCATTAGGTAAATCTGGAGAGAAAATCAGGTGGTAATCATCAGTCATCGAAACGAAAGGGGTTTAGGGAAATATTCATGAGACCATTTCTATAAAAAGTTGGGTAAGGTTTGGACACGACATTCACATGTCAGTTATGGTAAGTGTGGCCTTGGTGAATAGCTATATGATTGATTTAACTGATTGTTGGTCATGTAAACTAAAAATAGATATCCGAGGAAAGATGTCAAAAAATGAATTGACCAAACACATATTTTACACGTTTTCGAGGAAATGTCTGAAAACGTTTGAATAAGAAAAAAAGAATCGAATAAATTACGTGAGATCACCAAAGTTTGCATTTAGAAGATTTTTTTTTTCTAATGAACGGACGTTGATTGATATGACCGAAAATTCTTATTTTCGTATGAATTAGTTACCATGCAGTAAAATTGGTCGATTAATGTACAATAATACTGCTTAGGCAAGTGAATGTTCCATTTCTCAGGTATCTTGAAATGAGTAAACACGAATTTTTTAGTCATTAGAATGTAGCCTGATAAAAGTGATTGGGTTAGGGTTGGGTTCCAACCTGAACATTCGTCATCGAGACAACTCCAAGGCATAACAATAGCACATAACGTAATCCTTGGGGCACCAATCCAGATGATGAAACAGTACAACAGATGTTGATTTGAATAGAGGGTAATGAGTGAAACAGCTGTGAATGTAAGCCCAGATTTCAAGCATTGTGTTCATGAAGGAAACTTTGGTCCGATATGGGAGCTGGCTTTTTAAAGAATATCATGTAATATATAACTGTAAATTGTAAGAGTAGATTTTTGTAAAAAAAAAAAAAAGGAATGACGTGCTCAATACTAAGCAGCAAAGTTGAAGCTCGCAAAGAAACTAAGCAAGGGAAACCACACTGCTCAGAGAGACGAATTATTTCTAGTTTCTTGGATAGTTAGTTATCAGACCATTTCGGTGGTATCCCGACTATATCAGGGACATGATTAATCTTTTTCATGTTAGCTGAGACGGCACGGGCAGCTGTGAACCGACTGCCGTAACCAGGATTTGAACCTATGCGCTCAACCCTGGGCGGCCCGTGAATGCGTGTAAAGTGTTCTGGACAAACGCTCAATATCACAAAGTTATTCAAGGTTAAAACTTATGACGGTGAGGCGACGGCTAATTGGTTCAAGTGTTCGACTGCTGAAAGCGAGGCCGTAGGTTTCAAGTCTTTCGCACTTACAACGGGTGATCCGCCTCTTAGTTACGATGGTTACAAACGGGCAGCAAAATAACCATATGACTGGGATATTAAGGGTAATCGGACGATATTTTAGGTACATTCATGTTCAATGTACTTCTAACTGCGAAATTCATTTAAACTCACCTGATTAACTCCAGAATACTGTCGCAGCGACAGGGTAGTAAAATCTTCCAGCAGCTCTTTAGTTCTCGAGCAGTGAAGCATGAATAAAAGTATTTTCACTGGCTTTCAAATCACTTTTTATTTAATGAAATTCACGATAGCAAAGTCGCGTCAATATGCTTATCTTAGGGAGTAAATGTTGCCAATGGGGGTAAGTCATCTTTTAAGCCAAACACTGTTGTCTTCCCAGCCACCGGCACTGATCGCTTGAGTCATGTGAAACCTTTTTTTTTAGAAGCGGTTGCCTTGCTTGACGATTAGTCCGTTGAAGTCAAGATTATCGTCTATGTTTACTCATCAATCTCTTGGTTTATGGTCTCGATGATTTTTAAACCAGCTTCGTCAACATGAGAATGATCTATAGAGTTCAAGATTTACTATATTATGGCACAAGATTACAGTGGAATATCAAACTCATGGTTGAGTTGAATCTTATAGATGCTAAGCTCCATGAAGAAAAAGTTGATGTTCTAGCAATATTAGACAGTGTTACTAACACAAGCATTCTCTTTTTCTCATTCTCATTCACTTTATCTGTACCTCCCAGGCTGGGAACGATTACACTGGAGAATACATCGAGGAGAGCTTCATAGAGCGTGCTGCGGTGGAGGTGTCAGTGACGGTGCAGGAGAAAAGGGTGTTGTTTCAGCCGCCCCTGCAGGAGACCCACGATCGCCTCCTCAGCTGTCTGGCCGCCATCATTGACCACAATCAGCGCATTCCTCGCGTGGAAAGGCTCCTTTTCCCTGGTATGCTTACTCCCACATTAGCGATAACGTTTCACAAACACACTAATGTTCAGTTACGTTCACTCCTGCATATAACATAATTTCTCGAAATAATGCTCGTGCAGAAACAATTTGGAAGAGGGTTCTATCAAAAGATATATACGTCACGGGTCTGTATTCCTCAGCTAGAGGTTACTGATTTCTCCTTACTATTTACTGCGTAATGGACCAATTACTTTCGTTTTTTTTTTTGCAATGAATTTTCTCATTTTCTCCAGACGACTTTCGATCACCTGAGAGTTTTTTTTTTTTTTTTTTTTTTTTTTTTTTTTTTTTTTTTTTTGGG
>JAYMFT010259758.1:0-10787 GCA_038088735.1 Panulirus argus
TCCCAATTTCTCAACTCTCTCTATATTTCAATTAGGGCCCGGCCTTGATGTGGACTTTTGTCCGTGACTGGAGCCTTGAACATAAAAAAAAAGAACTTTCAAGTAGTATATTGCTTTACATTATAGTA
Organism: Panulirus argus; assembly: GCA_038088735.1. Taxonomy (NCBI): domain Eukaryota; kingdom Metazoa; phylum Arthropoda; class Malacostraca; order Decapoda; family Palinuridae; genus Panulirus; species Panulirus argus. Next base: position 129 of record JAYMFT010259758.1, read on the forward strand.
TATATAAAGCTTGAAACAGTAAGATGCTCGTAAATGCCATTTATGTTAAGAATCCTCAAGATGTATGAATCTCAAACTCATTTTGATGTAGGTAGGAGGAACTTAAAATTGTTTTTTATGCCAGAAGTTCGTTTTGTACGTCAAAGGGCAACAATAAATTACTACCAAAATGAGAGATTTTTATTTTTCCTTTTTAACCCCTAAAGTGATACTCCCTAATCCTCAGCCTTGCTTTAACCTCTTGCGTGTCCGACCTCAGCTTTGCTCTTAACTACCTGTGTGTCCCATCCTCAGCCTTTGTGTCCAATCCGCAGACTTTCTAGCCCCACGTGAGTCCTTTCCTCAGCCTTGCTGGAACTACCTGTGTGTCCCATCATCAGAGTTGCTAGAACATGCTGTGTGTCTTAACTTCACCTTTGGTAGAACCATCTGTGCCTTGATAGAACCACCTCTGTGTCCGAATCTATCATCCTTGCTAAAACCAACTGTGTGTGTGATACTTAGTCCTGCTAGAACCACCTATGTGTCCCAACATCTGGTTTACTAGGATTACCTGTGTGTCCCAACCTGAGCCTTGCTTGTGCTACATGTGTCTCCGATCCTCAGTTTTTGTAGAACCACATGTGTGTCCCATCCTCATACGTGCTAGAACCACTTGTGTGTCTCATCTTCAGTCTTGTTAAAACTATTTTTGAGTCCGGTCCTAAACATTGCTAGGATCTCCTGTGTGTCCGAACCTCAGCCTTGACAGATCCACCTGTGTGTCCCATCATCAGTCTTGCTAGGACTACCTGTTTGTTCGATCCTCTGCCTTGATAGAACCACCTGTGTATCTCTTCCTTAGCTTTGCTAGAACCACCTCTGTGTCGCATCCTCACCCTTGCTAGAACCACGTGTTTGTCTCTTCCTTAGCCTTGCTAGAACAACTTGTGTGTCCGATCTCATCCTTGTTAGAACCGCCTGTTTGTTCGATCCTTTGCATTGCTAGAAAGATGTGTGTGTTGAATCCTCAGCCTTGCTAGAACCAATTGTGTGTCCGTTCCTCAGCGTTGCTAGAACCAACATTTTGTGCAGTTCTTATCCTTGCAAGAACCACTTTCTTGTCTGAACCTCAGCCTTGATAGAACCGTCTGTGTGTCCGAGCTTCAGCCTTGCTAGAGCCACCTCTGTGTCCCATCATCAGCCTAGCTACAACCACCTGTGTGTCCCCTCCTCAGTTTTACTAGAACCACCTATGTGTCCCATCCTCAGTTTTGCTAGAACTACCTGTGTTTCCGAACATCAGACTTGCTAGAAACACCTGTGTATCCAATCCTCAGTCCTGCTAGAACCAAATGTGCGTCCGAACCTCATCCTTACTAGAACCACCTGTGTATTTGATCCTCAGCTTTGCAAGAACCACCTCTGTGTCCCATCATTTGCCTTGCTAGAACCACCTGTGTGTCCCATCCTTATCTTTGCTAGAACCACCTGTGTGTCCCATCCTCACATTTGCTAGATCTACCTGTGTGTCCGATCCTCAGCCATTTTAGAACCTACTGTGTATCTGATCCTCAGCCTTACTAGAACCATCTGTGTGTCCGATCCACCATGTTTTGCCATCCTTATCCTTGCAAGAACCACTTTTTTGTTCGAACCTCAGCCTTGCTAGAACCTCCTGTGTGTCCCATCGTCAGTTTTGCTAAAACAATCTCTCAGTCTCATCCTTTGCCTTGCTAAAATCACATGTGTGTCCTATCCGAAGCCTTTCTAGAACCAACTGTGGACCTCATCCTCAGCCTTGCTATAACCACATGTGTATCCTATCCTCAGCCTTGCTAGAACCATCAGAGTGTCCTATCCAAAACCTTGCTAGAACGACCTGTGACCGATCCTAAGCCTTGCTGTAACCACCTGTGTGTCGCATACTCAGCCTTGCTGAAACCTCCTGTGTATATGATCCTCAGCATTGCTATAACCATCTGTGTGTCCTATCCTCAGCCTTGCTATAACCGACCTATGTGTCCAATCCGCAGACTTGCTAGAACCACCTGTGTGTCCTATCCTAAGCTTTGCTAAAACCAACTGTGTATCCCATCCTCAGCCGTGCTAGAACTATTTGTGTGTAAACATCCTCAGCCTTGCTAGAACCACTTCTGTGTCCCATCCTCAGCCATTCTAGAACTTCCTGTGTGTCCGAACCACAACCTTGCTAGAGTCACCTGTGTCCAATTCTCAGCCTTGATAAAACCAATTGTGTGTTCGTTCCTCAGCCTTGCTAGAACGAACAGTTTATCCCCTCTTCATTCTTGCAATTCCACTTTTTGTGTTAACCTCAGCCTCGCTAGAACCGCCTGTGTGTCCGATCCTCAGCCTTGCTAGAACCCCCTCTGTGTCTCATCATCAGCATTGCTAGAACCACCTCAGTGTCCCATTATCAGCCTTGCTACAACCACCTGTCTGACCCCTCTTCAGCTTTGCTAGAACCACCTGTGTGCCCCATCCTCAGCTTTGCTAGAACTACCTGTGTGTAGGAACATCAAACTTGCTAGGAACACCTGTGTATCCGATCCTTTACCTTGCTAGAACCACCTGTGCGTCTGAACCTCAGCCTTACTAGAACCACCCGTGTATCTGATCCTCAGCCTTGCTAGAACCACCTCTGTGTCCCATCATTAGTCTTGCTAGAACTACCTGCGTTTCCCATTCCCATCTTTGTTAGAAACACCTGTGTGTCCCATCCTCACATTTGCTAGATCTACTTGGGTGTCCGATCCTCAGCCACTCTAGAACTTCCTGTGTATCCGATCCTCAGCCTTACTAGAAACATATGTGTGTCCGATCCACCATTTTTTTCCCATCCTTATCCTTGTACGAACCATTTTTTTTTTCGGAACCTCAGGCTTGCTAGAACCTCCTGTGTGTCCGATCGTCAGCTTTGCTAAAACAATCTCTGTCTCATCCTTTGCCTTGCTAAAACCACATGTGTGTCCTATCCGAAGCCTTTCTAGAACCAACTTTGTGCCCTATCCTCAGCCTTGCTAGAAACACCTGTGTATCCCATCCTCAGCCTTGCTAGAACCATCTATGTGTCCGATCCACAGCCTTGTTGGAACCACCTGCGACCGATCCTAAGCCTTGCTATAACCACCTGTGTGTCGCATCCTCAGCCTTGCTAGAACCTCCTGTGTGTCTGATCCTCAGCATTCCTATAACCACCTGTGTGTCCTATCTTCAGCCTTGCTAGAAACACCTCTGTGTCCAATCCGCAGACTTGCTAAAATCACCTGTCTGTCCCATCCTAAGCTTTGCCAAAACCACCTGTGTGTGCTATCCTCATCCGTGCTAGGACTACTTGTGTGTCACCTTCCTTAGCCTTGCTAAGACCACTTTTATACCCCATCCTCAACCTTTCTAGAACCTCCTGTGTGTCCGAACCACAGCCTTGCTAGTATCAACTGTGTCCAATCCTCAGCCTTGATAGGACCAATTTTGTGTTCGTTCTTTAGCCTTGCTAGAACCACCACTTTTTCCCAGCTTTATTCTTGCAAGAACCACCTTTTTATCTGAACCTCAGCCTTGTTCGAACCGCCTGTGCGTCCGATCCTCAGCTTTGCTAGAACCACCTCTGTGTCCCATCATCAATATTGCTAGAACTACCTCTGTGTCCCATCCTCAGCTCTGCTAGAACTACCTGTGTGTTCCATCCTAAGCATTGCTAGAACTACCTCTGTGTCCGACCCTCGGCCTTTCTAGAACCACCTGTGTATCCAATCCTCAGCCTTGACTGAACCACCTGTGTGTCCCATTCTCAGCCTTGCTAGAACCACCTCTTTGTCCCATTCTCAACCTTGCTAGAACCACATGTGTGTCCGATCCTCTACCTTGCTAGAACCACCTGCGTGTCCATTTATCATCCTTGCTAGAACCACCTGTGTGTCCCATCCTTAACCATCCTAGAACTACCTTTGTGTCCCACCCTCAGCCTTGCCAGAAGCTCATGTGTATCCGAACCGCAGATGCGTTAGAACCACCTATGTGTCCCATCCTCAGCCTTGCTACAACTACATGTCTTTCCCATCCTCATCTCTGCTAGAACTACTTTTCTGTCCCATCCTCAGACTTTCTAGAACCACCTGTGTGTCCCATCCTCAGCCTTTTTAGAAACACCGGTTGTCCCATCCTCATCCTTCCTAGAAATTCCTCTGTGTCCGAACCTGAGCCTTGCTAGAAATACCGGTGCGTCCCATCCCCAACCATGTTGGAACCATGTGTGTCCCCCATCCTCAGCCATGCTAGAACCACCTGTGTCTCCAATCCTCAACCTTGCTAGAACCACCTGTGTGTCCCATCCTCAGCCTTGCTAGAACTTACTGTGTGTCCTATCGTCAGCTTTGTTAAAACCACCTGTGTGTCCTATCCTCTGCCTTGCTAGAACCACCTGTGTGTCCCATTCTCAGCCTTGCTAGAACCATCTGCGTGTCCCATCCTCAGCCTTGTAAGAACCACCTGTGTGTTTGATCCGCAACTTTGCTGGAACAAGTTGTGACAGATCCTCAGCTCTGCTTTGACCACCTCTTTGTCGCATCCTCAGCCTTGCTTTGAACACCTCTCTGTCGCATCATCAGCCTGGCTAGAGCCTCTCATGTGTCCGGACTCAGCTTTGCACTAACTACCTTTGTGTCCCATCCTCAGCCTTGTTAGAACCACGTCTGTGTCCATTCCGCAGGCTTTCTAGCCTTGCTGGAACTACCTGTGTGTCCCATAATCGGAGTTGCTAGAACATGCTGTGTGTCTTAACCTCAGCCTTGGTAGAACCTACTGTGTCTCCGATCCTCAGCCTTGATAGAACCACCTCTGTGTCCGAATCTCATCCTTGCTAGAACCAAATGTGTGTCTTATCTTTAGTCCCGCTAGAACCACCTACGTGTCCCAGCATCTTTGCTAGAAACACCTGTGTGTCCCAACCTCAGCCTTGTTAGAACTACATGTGTCTCCGATTCTCAGCCTTTGTAGAACCACCTGTGTATCCCATCCCCATACGTGCTAAAACCACTTTTGTGTCCCATCTTCAGCCTTGCTAGAACCACTTTTTTTGCCCGGTCCTCAGCATTGCTAGAATCCTGTGTGTCTGGACATCAGGCTTGATAGAACCACCTGTGTGGCCCATCATCAGCCTTGCTAGAACCAGCTTTTTGTCCGATCCTCTGCCTTGCTAGAACCACCTGTGTTTCCCTTCCTTAGCTTTGCTAGAACCACCTGTGTGTCCTATCCTCAGATTTGCTAGAACCACATGTTTGTCCGATCCTCAGCCTGTTAGAACCACCTGTTTGTGCGATCCTTTGCATTGCTAGAAAGACCTGTGTGTCCAATCCTCAGCCTTGCTAAAATCAATTGTGTGTCCCTTCCTGAGCCTTGTTAGAACCACCATGTTTTGCAATTCTTATCCTTGCAAGAACCACTTTTTTGTCTGAACCTCAGCCTTGCTAGAACCGCCTGTGTGTCCGATCCTCAGCTTTGCTAAAACCACCAGTGTATCCTATCATCAGCCTTGCTAGAATCACCCATGTGTCCGAACATCAGACTTGCGAGAAATACCTGTGTATCCCATCCTCAGCCTTTGCTAGAACCACCTGTGTGTCCGAACCTAAGCCTTACTAGGACCACCTGTGTGTCCGAACCTAAGCCTTGCTAGAACCACCTCTGTGTCCCATCATTACCCTTGCTAGAGCAACCTGTGTGTCCCATCCTCATCTTTGTTAAAACCACCTGTGTGTCCCATCCTCATCTTTGCTAAAACCACCTGTGTGTCCCATCCTCACATTTGCTTGATCTACCTGTGTGTCCGATCCTCAGCCATTCTAACACATCCTGTGTATCCGATCCTCAGCCTTACCAGAACCATCTGTGTGTCTGATCCACCATTTTCTGCCATTCATATCCTTGCAAGAACCACTTTTCTGTCCGAACTTCAGCCTTGCTAGAACCTCCTGTGTGTCCGATCGTCAGCTTTGCTAAAACAACCTCTGAGTCCCATCCTTTTCCTTGCTAAACCCACATATGTGTCCTATCTGAAGCCTTTTTAGAACCACCTGTGTGCCTCATCCTCAGCCTTGCTAAAACATCCTGTGTATCCCATCCTCAGCCTTGGTAGAACTATCTGTGTGTTTGATCCACAACCTTGCTAGAACCACCTGTGACCGATCCTAAGCCTTGCTTTAACCACCTGTGTGTCGCATCCTCAGCCTTGCTAGAACCTCCTGTGTGTCTGATCTTCGGCATTGCTCTAACCACCTGTGTCTCCTATCCTCAGCCTTGCTAGAACCACCCGTGTGTCCCTTCCTAAGCTTTGCTAAAACCACCTGTGTCCATCTTCAGCCGTGCTAGAATTACTTGTGTGTCCCATCCTCAACCTTGCTAGAATCTTTTTGTGCCCCATCCTCAGCCTTTCTAGAACCTTCTGTGTGTCCGAACTTCAGTCTTGCTAGATTCACGTGTGTGTGTCCCATCCTTAGCCTTGCTAGAACAACTTGTTTTTCCGATCCTCTGCCCTGATAAAACCACCTGTGTGTCCCATCCTCATCCTTGCTAGAACCAACTGTATGTCCGATCCTCAGCCTTGCTGGGACCACCTGTTTGTCCTATCCGTAGCCTTGCAAAAACCTCTTTTTTGTCCAAACTTCAGCCTTGCTAGAACCGCCTGTTTGTCCGACCCTCAGCCTTGCTAGAACCACCTCTGTGTCCCATCATTAGCCTTGATAGAACGACCTGTGTATCCGAGCCTCAGCCTTAAGGCTAGAACCACCTGTGTGTGCTATCCTCATCCTTGCTAGAACCACTTGTGTATCCGATTCTCAACCTTGCTAGAACGACCTGTGTGTCCCATCCTCAGCCTTGCTAGAACCAACTCTGTGCCCGATCCTCAACCTTGCTAGAGTCACATGTTTGTCCCATCCTTAGCTTTGCTAGAACCAATTTTTTGTCTGAACCTCAGCCTTACTAGAACCGCCTGTGTGTTCTATTCTCAACCTTGTTAGAACCACCTCTATGACCTATCCTCAGCCTTGCTAGAACCACATGTGTGTCCGAACCTTAGCCTTACTGGAGCCAGCAGTGTGGCCCATCCTCATCCTTGCTAAAACCACCTATGTGTACGATCTTCAACCTTACTAGAACCACCTGTGTGTCCGATCCTCAGCCTTGCTAGAACAACCTTTGCTTCCGATCTTCAGCTTTACTAGATGCAACTGAGCGGCGAATCTCAGCCGTATTAGAACCACCTGTGTATCCGATTCTCAGCCTTGTTAGAACCACCTGTGTGTCCGATGATCAACTTTGCTAGAATCAATTGTGTGTCCTATCCTCAAGCCTTGCTAGAACCACATGTGGTTTCGATCCTCAGCCTTGCTAGAACCACATGTGTGTCCCATCCTCAGCCTTGCTACAACCACGTGTGTGTCCGATCCTTAGCCTTGTTTGAACTACATGTGCGTCTCATCCTCAGGCTTGCTAGAACCACCTCTGCGTCTTATCCTCAGCCTTGCTAGATCTACCTGTTTTTCCGATACTCAGCCTTGCTAGAGCCAACTGTGTGTCCGATCCTGATCTTAGCTAGAACCACCTGTGCGTCGAATCTCAGCCTTGTTAGAACCAGTTTTCTGTCCCATCCTCAGCCTTACTAGAGCCACATATGTATCTAATCCTTAGCCTTGCTAGGACCACCTTTGTGTCCGATCATTAGCCTTGCTAGAACCACCTATATGTTCCAACCTTAGCCTTGCTAGAACCACCTGTGTGTCCCAACCTCAGCCTTGCTTGAAGCTCCTATGTGTCCGAACCTCAGCCATGTTAGAACTACCTCTGTGTCCCATCCTCAGCCTTGCTAGAACCACTTGTGTGTCCGGTCCTCAGCATTGATAAAACCTCCTGTGTGTCCGAACCTCAACCTTGCTAAAACCACCTGTTTGTCCCATCATCAGCCTTGCTGGAACCACCTGTTTGCCCCATCCTCTGCCTTGCTAGAACCACCTGTTTCTCCCATCCTCTGCCTTGCCAGAACCAACTGTATGTCCCATCCTCAGCCTTGTTAGATCCACTTTTTGTCCCATCCTTAACCTTCCTAGAACCACTTGTGTGTGTCAGATCCTCAGCCTTGTTAGAACAACCTGTTTTTTTCCGATCCTCTGCCTTTCTAGAACCACCTGTGCGTCACATCTTCAGCCTTGTTAGAACCAACTGTGTCTCCGATCCTCAGCCTTGCTAGAACCACCTCTGTGTCACATCCTTATCCTTGCAAGAGCCTCTGTCTTGCCTGAACCGCCTGTGTGTCCGATCCTCAGCTTTCCTAGAACCACCTCTCTGTCCCATCATCAGCCTTGCTAGAACCATCTGTGTAGCCCATCTTTAGCTTTCCTAGAACCACCTGTGTGTCGCATCCTCAGCCTTGCTGGAACCTCCTCTGTGTCTGATCCTCAGCATTGCTAAAACCACCTGCGTGTCCCATCATCAGCCTTGCTAGAACCTCCTGTTTGCCCCATCCTCTGCCTTGCTAGAACCACCTGTTCTCCCATCCTATGCCTAGCTAGAACCATCTCTTTGTCCCATCATCATTCTTGCTAGAACCCCCTGTGTGTCCCATCCTAAGCTTTGCTAAAACCACCTGTGTGTCCCATCCTCAGCCGTGCTAGAACTACTAGTGTGTCCCAACCTCAACCCTGCTAGAATCACTTTTGTGTCCGGTCCTCAGCCTTTCTAGAATTTCTTGTGTGTCCGAACCCCAGCACTGCTAGAACCACCTATGTGTCCCATCCTCAGCCTTGCTGGGACCACCTGTTTGTTCCATCCTTAGCTTTACAAGAACTCATTATTTCCTGAAACTCAGCCTTGCTAGAACCGCCAGTGTGGTTGATCCTCAACCTTGTTAAATCCACCTCTGTGTCCCATCCTCAGCCTTCCTAGAACCACCTGTGTGTCCGAACCTCAGCTTTGCTGGAACTATCTGTTTGTCCCATCCTCAGCCTTGCTGGAACCACCTGTGCGTACGATCATCAACCTTGCTAGAACCACCTGTGTATTCGATCCTCAGCCTTGCTAGAATCACCTGTATGTCGGATCCTCATCTTTGCTAGATGCACCTGTGCATCGAACCACTCTTATCAGAACCACTTGTGTGTCCGATTCTCAACCTTGTTAGAACCACCTGTGTGTCCCAGCCTCAGATTTGCTAGATCTACCTGTGTGTCCGAACCTCAGCCTTGCTAGAACCTCCTGTGTGTCCGATCGTCAGATTTGCTAAAACAACCTCTGTGTCCCATCCTTTACGTTGCTAAAACCACCTCTGTGTCCTATCCGAAGCTTTTCTAGAACCACTGTGTGCCTCAGCCTTGCTAGAACCACCTGTATAACCCATCCTCAGCCTTGCTAGAGCCATCTGTGTGTCCGATCCAAAACCTTGCTAGAGCCACCTGTGACCGACCCTAAGTCTTGCTATAACCACCTGTGTGTCGCATCCTCAGCCTTGCTAGAACCTCCTGTGCGTCTGATCCTCAGCATTAATATAACCACCTGTGTGTCCTATCCTCAACTTTGCTAGAACCACCCGTGTGTCCGATCCACAGACTTGCTAGAACCACCTGTGTGTCCCATCCTTAGCTTTATAAATACCACCTCTGTGTCCCATCCTCAGTCGTGCTAGAACTACTTGTGTGTCCCATCCTCAGCCTTGCTAGAATCAAATTTGTGTCCGGTCCTCAGACTTTCTGGAGCCTCCTGTGTGTCCGAACCCCAGCCTTACTAGAATCACCTGTGTGTCCCATCCTCAGCCTTGCTAAAACCACCTGTTTTTCCGATCCTCTGCCCTGATAAAACCACCTGTGTGTCCCATCCTTAGCCTTGCTAGAACCAACTGTGTGTCCGATCCTCAGGCTTGCTGGGACCACCTGTTTGTCCAGTCCTTAGCCTTGCAAGAACCACTTTTTTGTCGAAACGTCAGCCTTGCTAGAACCGCATGTTTGTCCGACCCTCAGCCTTGCTAGAACCACCTCTGTGTCCCATCCTCTGCCTTGTTAAAACCACCTGTGTATCCGATCGCTAGCCTTGCTAGAACCACCTGTGTGTCCCATCCTCAGGCCTTGTTAGACCCACTTCTGTGTCCCATCCTCATCCTTGCTAGAACCACTTGTGTGTCCGATCCTCAACATTGCTAGAACGACCCGTGTGTCCCACCGTCAGCCTTGCAAAAACCACCTGTGTGTCCGAACCTCAGCTTTACTTGAGCCACCAGTGAGGTTCATCCTCATCCATGCTAGAACCACCTGTGTGTACGATCTTCAACCATACTAGAACCACCTGTGTCCGATCCTCAGCCTTGCTAGAACCACTTCTCTGTCCGATCCTCAGCTTTGCTAGATGCACCTGTGCGTCGAACCTCAGCCTTATTAGAACCACCTGTGTGTCTGATTATCAGCCTTGTTAGAACCACCTGTGTGTCCGATGATCAGCCTTGCTAGAACCACTTGTGTGTCCTATCCTCAGCCTTGCTAGAACCACTTGTGGGTCCGATCCTCAGCCTTGCTAGAACCACACTGATATGTGCCGGAACCCAGGCAAATTTATTGTGCACCCCATAATCATCCTGTGAGCGGTAGCGCAAAAGGATTACAGGGGTCACAAAGGGTCTTA
>JAYMFT010259769.1:0-10787 GCA_038088735.1 Panulirus argus
TATATATATATATATATATATATATATATATATATATATATATAGATATATATATATATATATATATTCATTTTATTATATTTGATCGCCATTTCCCGCGTCAGTGAGGTAGCGCCAGAAAACAGACGAAATATACCAAGCCACTCATATAAACACATACATATATACACGCACATATATGCACAATATATACAGATACATATCAACATATACATAAATTTACACACATATGCATATACATATATACACATGTATATATTCATCCTTGCTCACCTTCATCCGTTTCTGATACCTCTCCATCCCCCGCGTCAGCGAGGTGGCGCCAGGAAACAGATCCAACATATCCACCCTTCTCCGTACAACCCAGTCCATGCCTCGCAACCATATTATATTGTCGGAACAACTATTCCTTCAAACATACCCATTTTTGTTCTCAGAGATAATGTTCTCTCTTTCCACACATTCTTCATCGCTCCCAGAACCTTCGCCCCTTCCCCCATCCTATGACTCACTTCCACCTCCATGGTTCCATTCGCTGCCAAGTCCACTACCAGATATCTAAAACACTTCACTTCCTCCATTTTTTTCCATTCAAACTTACATCCCAACTAACTTGTTCTTCAACCCTTCTGAACCTAATAACCTTGCTCTTATATACATTTACTCTCAACTTTCTCTTTTCACACACTTTTCCGAACTCAGTTACCAGCTTCTGCAATTTCTCGCTAGAATCAGCCACGAATGCTGTATCATCGGCGAACAACAACTGACTCACTTCCCAGGCCCTCTCATCCCCAACAGATTGCATATTCGCCCCTCTCTCCAAAACTCTTGCATTTACCTCCCTAACTGTAACGTGATTAGGATATTGTTGTATACAGCATTCAGAAATTTTTTACCCAACCTAAGGAACATAACATTAATTAAAGAAAATTCACAGATTGCACCTGATACTTCTTTTCACCAGATCATGTATTCAATTATCTGTTCAGTTCTTGCTTATCAATGCTTGTACATATAAGCGCCTAAAATGCAAATAATCTTAAACTAAGGCTGCACTACTAAAACAGTATATCATTTTCATATGTACATATTGTACTCATAATAATGGAGAGGCTAACTCACACCATAGTGCCCTCCAAATAGACATCATGATCGCCCAATGCCAATAGAACCGAGAACAGAGCTAGATGCCGCTCTAGCAACCTGGTGACTGAGTATAAACAATGAAGGGTGCTTTGTTCCCAAAGCGATCGGTACTCAGAACGATAGAAAATGGGTATGACTAACTCGACCGAAACTATCATAATTCTATTATACACTCACCTCACCACCCAGCTTGGTCGATCAAAATCCAAAATGAGTGCAAAAATAACGGTATAAGCGAGAAATGCATCTCCCTGTTGTAAAAAATCTTGTATATTTTCCATTCCAGATGGTTCTTCTTTCTGATAATCTGGTTTCTTGTTCGCCTTCTTGCTTCGCTCATACGGTTGGCAGCAACGGCAGGTTCATCGTAAATGGAGTAGAGTTCTCTATTAGCACATCTGAGATTGTAGAAGGCTTGGTCAGAGTCAGCTTTGGCACTGTCTATGTGTTGCAGAAGGATTTCATGTTCAGTCTTGCCGAATGGAGTTTGTTTATTTTTATGAAGGACATCAGGGATTAAGGTGCGAGAAATGATTTTGTAGCGAAAACAATCATGTAGGAATTTAAGCTGTAACTCCTTGGTGTTGGCAGAGAGGTAGGAGCAACGGTACTTACGGAGGAGTCTAGTGGATGTTGGGAAGTCCTGGGTGTTGTCACATGAGAACTCCATCGCGTTCCTTAACTGTACATATGAATATCACACTAGTCCGTGATGGCAGTTATGAAGGTGAAATTGCACTTCAGTAGTTCTTAGAGTTTTATTTAAGTTGCAGTTTATCTATACATGTGGCACTACTAGTTTCATGGAGACAATCCACCTCTTCAGGTGCCAATAATCAACAAAATTATTTAAATCCCGACATCACTCCTTGGGTAGGGTACCGTCTGGTTCCAACCCTCCATCCAATTATTAACCACATAGCTAAAATAAAACAAATTTCTGTTTCGTACCCATATGGCACCCACCTACCCAGGTCTAACATACGCCCCCCCCTTCTATCGTAACCACAAGGCATCCCATCCCCCCATAGGCACTACAGAGTCCCTTTAACAGCTAGTTTGTGTTGGATAGGTGACTGTACCACAATACCAGGGAGTGAGGTGTGATGTCGGGATTTAAATAACTATGTTGATTATTGGCACCTAGAGAGGCGGTTTGTCTCCGCGAAATTATATATGTATAAAAGAAATTGCATGTTAAATAAAACTCTATGAACTACTGAAGTGCGATTTCACCTTCATATATATATATATATATATATATATATATATATTGGAAACAATGGGCTGGGGAAGGGAGAGGGATGCACGTATCTCATACCGTCTTTAGAACACGAGCCATTAATGAATAAATAATAAGACAGTAAAGTGAGAGGAACCATAAAGTTGGAGGAGGAAGGATTTAAAATTTTGCAAGACGGGGAACCTGTGTGAGCAGGATGGAAGAGAGAGGAGAGAGAGGGGAGTTTGGGGCCAGAAGAAGACTTATAGCACTTTGTACAGATACAGTTCCGAGCAGCAGGGGTTTATGTACCGAGGGATGATACGTTTTACAAACGGCAGACACGCAGTGAGAATTGTGGATTAAAAGATGCAACGTGAGAGGAAGGGAGTACCTATGGCGAGATAATGGTATGATGGCAGGGCTAGAGAGAGAGAGAGAGAGAGAGAGTGAGAGAGAGAGAGAAAGAGAGAGAGAGATTTCTCCCCAGTAAGTCATCAGGATATCAGAAGACGATGAGAATCACACTTCAGAGCAGAAAGTATGGAACCCAACGCTTGTGTACGACTGTCATCGGATTCTTCAGTCACCATCAGCTGACCATCTGATTCTGATGATAAGAATAGATAAAGGTACGGTCGCTTGAGGCCAGATTGAGTAGACAGGGCCTGAGATGATGTGTATATGAATTGATGACTGAAAGAGCGAATGATGAGAAGATAACAGCTGCTCCTGCCCTAAGTGGTTTTATTCAGTCAGTGGTTTCCTTTCAAAGAGTGGATAGTAAAGCGGACATTTAAGCCCCTTAAATAAGCTTTCCAGACAGGGTTTTCCTTTTAGACAGAAAAGTTCGGAGGAGGACGGCTATCAAGCCCCTTCTGGTGGTTTACCTTCGGGGCACCACAACTGAGACTTATGGTTCAACCGCTTGTAGCCAGGATTGAGATATTGTATGTACGTATATGGAGGCCTTGAGAGGGCTTTCAAGGTGCAAGCGGGCGTCTTGGCCCAGGTTTATGTGCTGGAAATCTAAGTCGAAGAAAAGAGGACTTGAGTTGATTTAACGTGTAGAGTTAATCTGACTCTGGAGATGTTGACTTAAAGAATAAGCAGGTGAGGGTTCGACGAGATCAGGGCATTAAGATGATTGGCAGCCACACCAGACCTGTCCCCTCCTCCCTCCTTCAGGTTCCCCCACACCTGGCCTCTCCTGCGTGTGTTGTGAAGGCCTTTGTTCAGCAGGTGAGTGGATGTTTGTGTAGTTCTGGAAATGCCATGCAATATATATATATATGTCTTCATCTACGACTCATGCTGCTCTATCTAAGAATTAAGAAAAGGTACAAAGAAATGTTAGAAAAAGCGTAATTTCATTCCCGGGCTCATACGCCATGTACTTATGAGGAATATATTCAATAAAGAAAATTGATAATCAAGAAAGGGAATTCGTGCAAGGCGTTTGATTATTTGTTCTAGGTCGTTGAGGAGGAGAAGAGAAAGGGTCTTCATTTCCCGAATAGAGCCTCACCAATCCTCTTGGGTGTTCAAAGAGAAGCAATGCTTTGTTGCAAGAGGAAGATTAGGATATAGTTAAGAGGATATCTGAGAGAAAAACACGAAAACATACGTATGTGCAAACCAACAGAGAGTAAAGCAATTTTGAGCGAGATGACGTCAGAGTTGGGAGACTTCAGATCTGTGAGGCGATCAGTGGGTGTTTTTATGTAGTATACAAACGCCGGCCTGAGAGAGAGAGAGAGAGAGAGAGAGAGAGAGAGAGACTTGTTTTTCCTGCTCCCGAGTTGCATCTCTGCTATCATGAAAATCACCGTCAATGAGAGGAACTTTTCCTTTGACCCAGCACCAGGCGCTTGGGCTCCGAGGCTCGTCGCCTTTGTTGAAATAATGGTTTCTTTTTTTATTTCAAAAACGGTGGAATAAACAGATATTTAAGCCGTTTCTCGAATAATTGGATAAAAAAAAAAAGCATTCGGTTTAATGCAATGACCTACTTTTTTACGGTCATAAAATCAGAATTTCCGTTAGACATAACAATCTTTTTTTATTTCCTTTTCGTTTGGTGTCAAGTGAGGAGCAGGTGCGAAATGAGGTCAAGTCTATTGTCAGCAGGTAATCGCTCGTGGCACGTGGGATACGCAGTCCCAGTGAACGCGGATGGGATAGGCAGGTGGTCGAGTACTTACGGAATCGCCAGAGAACGCAGATCTTCAGCAAAAGGATTTATGTATCATAATAAAAAAAGATTATTTGCTTTAGCGTTCAACTGGCATTTTTTCTATGGTGAGAAATCTGTCTTCTGATACACAGAGAGGAAAAAAGAAAAGGAGAAATGTGAGGAAACAATTGAAAAATGACGCCGAACATTCTGAAGCCAGTCTGGAGTCATGTGGGACTACGATACAAGTTACAGGAGACTGTCAGGATGTCCAAGGACCTGACTGTCAGGGTGTCCAGGGACCTGACTGTCAGTGTGTCCAGGGACCTGACTGTCAGGCAAGTGAGGACTATTCCCCTAACAACCGACAACTGGAAATCTTGAAACTCATTCATTTGAGAAGATCGTTCCGCCGAAAAGTTTTTAAGTGAAGACGAAAGATTCTCAAAAAAAAGATGACGAGAGATCTTGAAGAGTGGCAAAAGTTGGAACCACATGCGCGGCGAATGAGGCAAACATAGGTGACTGTCAGTGAAAATGGGCTACGTCATTCACTGTGTTGAATGACAGCGAGACATTGTTCTGTAAGTTGAAACCTGAACGAATTGAACGTTTCGGAATAAAACGATCCAGTGATTCAGTAATATAAAAAAAAAAGATAAAAGAAAACTGACTGTCAAAATAAGGGAAAAAAAGGACTTTAACCTAAAGAATATACGTATTTTCTTTCTGAAACTTCTTGTTATCAGTTCTTGACAGAGAAATGTTTTAACAGTTCAATACTTTTGCGGCTACAAAGTCTGTATCAAAAAGTTCAAAGTAATAGCTGCTTCATTTCAACAATTTAATTCTTTGTTAGAGTCTTCTCCTATATCGTGGTCCTGACTTGGTTCCAGCCGATATTGCTGGACTTGTGCAAGTTTGTGGAAAGGAAAAAAACGAAAACTCCTCCAATGCAGCGAGGCAGACACGCCGATGGAAGCCAGAACAACACACATTTCTGCGTGTATCCGGACGGAACTGCGAGTATTGAGTTTCGAGTAGAATGCTTTGCGACCATCAGCTCCTGAGAGGTAGTAGGAGGGACGCCTTCATCAACCTTCCTAACATTTAAGACCTGAGAGTTACTGTGCAGCATCAAAAACAAATCACAGAGGACTTGAGCGAAGAGAATGATGTTCTCATTTCTTTCCTGGTTAGCTCTGGTCATCCCATCCTTACTTTGCACTCTGCCTGAAGAAGGACGGACTGCCTTCGAGGGCAAACATCTCATTGAACGATGGTGACAGCGACATCTTACCGGGAGTGAGGCATGAATCCCAGTACTCCGAAAGATTCAGAGATCCAGTGCGTGTGAACTGCTCTGTTAGCGAACAACATCTCGAGCCACAGGGCTACGGACAATGCATTAACAGTCGTTCGTAGAAGTGGAAACACTGGCCGAGTTGGTAGTGGTGTAAACAAGAGTCCGTACAGGTGTAACAGAGGTGTGCGTCTGCTTGACGCTTGACATTGTCGTAAGAACGGTGTACCAGAAGGATGTTTATGATGCTTAACGACGCCGTTTGTATGTAACGGTGTTACATAGGTGGTGTGTGTGTGTGTGTGTGTGTGACCTTGACAACGACACAAGCCAGTAACGTTGTAACAAAGGTGTGTGTGTGTGTGTGTGTGTGTGTGTGTGTGTGAGACATTTTACATCGCCGCTGGGAAGGGACAATTGACAGACAACGCCGCTAGCTTGCTTGGCACAGGTGATCTTTGAACACCAGCGCTTCTAAGTGTGTTGGATACAGGGCCGGAGGGGCTCGCACGGGATCATTATAATTTGTGGATATTGTCAGAAGATATGAATGAATGGAGAGCACGTACTCGGAAGCCTCTAAATAGAAAATCTGAAAACGATGACCTATATAAACCCTTGTTAACCTTGCACATCACCAGAAAATACGTATCGTTACTGCTGTAAATATCTATATAGAGTGCGTGTCTGGTGAACGAGATTGTCTTCTGAGTGATAATGATACACTGAAGAGAGTTATGAAGCGTTGGTATCAAGATCGAGATCAATATACTGACGCTAATGGTAAATGAATTAATATTGGATAAGATAACCACTTCTAGGAAGAGACGGACGTTATTTGACTAATAAATAGTAGGACATGAAAGTAGGTTTTCAGCGGGATAAAAATCGATGTACAAAGTTGATATCAATTTCTCTTAGCAGGATAATAAGAGAAAACTTTTTGAAATACAGATGATGAGGTCAAAGGGAATAGGTCAGTTGTAGCCTAGTCACTGGATCTTATGAGCCACTAGGTCTTGCCTCGTCTCCTTCCTGGCGCGGTCTCTGCCAAGCAACGACCATGAGAGGATGTCTACCATAACGACACCGACCTCCTGATTCACTGGCGGCTCCCCTGTCATCGGGTATGCAGGACCGCCACCTCCTTTACCCGAAACGCAGATGATATTAGGCAGCATCTCATTATCTGGGGCATTGCCGCGAGAGGCCGACAGCTTCCCAGAAGGCTGGATAGACGCTGAGGCGTGTGGATCCGAGGTACGGGAACAAGCTTGCGGATTTTCGGGGAATCGAAATTCCAATTAGAATTCCGTCAAAGATTCACGTCTGAATTTCTCCTGTTTTCTTTGTTATCTATATTCCAGTAACTACATCCTAACTTTGCCTTTGCTCGTCTTTCTTTTCTTTATTTCTTCCTGAGTCTTCCGAACAAAAGGAAATTGTTGATCTATATAAAACATCGTCTCACTGGTGGCTAAAAGTTTGTTTCAGCGAATCTTTGAGACTAGAAATTTCTAATTGGCGTATATCATTTTTTTTCTTGTAAAGAAGGTGCTTCAAGGTTCCTGGTACTGACAGATGCTTTCATTCCTCGAACTCATACCTTGTTTAAACGTCCAGGCACTTGCTTTTCCAGGCTACTGCCTCACAAAAGACATCGGCGTCTGGAACCCGTCTTCTGGAGCAAGGCATCCCTGGAGCGGCGTCACTCCCTATTGATCTTCCCAGGCGATAACATCTTCACGTCATTAAGGAGCAGATCTAGTGTCTGCCGCTCTCACACTCCCTCCAACTCTGTATGTCTCGCATGTTCTTTCCGTATAATAACATGCCTGGCTAAGTTGCTCTCCCGTCATGACCGACTTGAAGAAATCATCCATATGGACCAGACTAACACTGTCTGAGACGAATATCGACTTAGGATGTTGCCTGTCACTTCTCTCCTTCATTCAGAACTTCTTATGCAGTCGTCTCCCTCGAGTCAGTTATCAGAATGTATCGTCCGACTGTGACTCCATCGCCAGTGGGGTACCATAAGGCACCCGTCTTGACCCTGTTCTATATTTTCTATTTCCTTGCCAACGATTAACATTGCCAGAAATGCGTCCATGTCTCTCCCACTTATTCTTTCATGACCTTGTTAGTGTCACCAGCACTGCTTCCAGTTTTAGGTGACATGATGTAAAATGTGAGGTTATGTTTAACCGTCCGCTGCAACGACCATTCGAGATCCCTCATCTAAACTCACCACAATACCTGTTTACCAATCAATGATAGCTCACCAACTAGCTAGCAACGTAGCTGGAGCACTGGTCATCATAGGGTTCACACAAGACCAGAACGAAAGACTG
Organism: Panulirus argus; assembly: GCA_038088735.1. Taxonomy (NCBI): domain Eukaryota; kingdom Metazoa; phylum Arthropoda; class Malacostraca; order Decapoda; family Palinuridae; genus Panulirus; species Panulirus argus. Next base: position 8,205 of record JAYMFT010259769.1, read on the forward strand.
GAAAACGTGCAATATATAATGTATATAGAGAGGTATGGAGGAGGTGTATCAGAATTCTCTTCACGCCCAGAACTGACAGACACACAGCCATCGAAGTAAAGATCCGTGTGTATGGGTTTGGTTAGGCAAACATAGCCTTGGGTACTGCCACACGTGTTCTATTACTCACACCGTCCTCGACAAGAAGACTTTGTTTCACTTTTTGCTTCCCAAAGGAAGGACAGAGTGTTGTAAGAGGTCATCCATCCCCCTTGTATAACGTCAACTCCTAACATCAACACTATCTTAATATCCGGTTGTCTACTGATGCTCTTAATTTCAATTACAGAATTCCTCATTAAAATATAACAAAACGCCTAACGTCGTACATCTTTGTACATCTAAGGAGTATACAAACTTAGGTGCCAAATTCTCTGATAAAAATATTTGGAATTATTATCCTCATCCTCAATACTATCAACGTTATTGTACATACGCACACACACACACAAAAGACAGGAGATGCATATATTATGAAGTCTCTCTCCCCTTACACTTCATCACCACCTCCTGTTGTTTCTCACCTCTCCCGCGTCTGTTTCCCCCATCGTTCCTCTTCCTCTAGACCATCATAGTTTTTGCTTCCCTCACCCACGCTCCCACTCCCAACCTCTGGACTTACGCCGTCGCCTCCTCTTTCCACACCTCCACTTGCACCAACACCTCCAACCCTTCATCTCACCTTCCTTCTATATCTCAGCCTCTCCTTTCCACTCTCTGCACTACCATTCCCTCCAACGTGCACTCCTCCACCCTCGTTTCCCTTCCTCCACCTCCACCTGCGCCACCGCCCGCCCCATCCACGTAAGCCAGGGAGCTGCTTCCGCATTGCTCACTGCCGTGTCTGGTCTTGGAGTGGGGCGTCTCCTCTCCGGCACACCACACACTAAGCTCCTTACGTGCAGCTGTACATGGGTTATAAGCCACCCGGTGCACTCTCTCCTTAATGTTGTTCTGCCGTCTTTACACATATTCTCCTCTGGACTGTTCCTTTTAGTTCTTTTTTTATCTTTTTTCCTCAGCCCACAGTGGCGGTACTTCTACTCCTTTCACTGTTCAGAGAGACCACGGAATGGTCTTTTGTGAAGGAGCGTTACTGCCCGAGTACTAATGGATATTTTTTTTTTCCGTTCCCTGCCTTGAATACATCACTAATCTCGTGTCCAACACTGCATCCAGTACAGTACCTGCCTCGTATGCAACACAGAAGCCATCTCGCGTCCGACACAGGATTCACCTCTCGTCCACGCAGCATCCAAGCTAGCGACGAACCCTCACGATTTTTTTTTTTTTTAGGAAAAGACCCCGAGCTGTCATTACTACACATCATTTGTCTCTTCCCAAACTCGATATTACGTTTCATTTTACTGTCATCACTCGGTTCTTTCCACATCATCCTTTCGTTCCCGCTATTTTTTTACTTTTGCTTCTCTTCCCACTCGTAATATCTTCGTCCGTCTTCCTTTGGCTTTACTCAACCATTTTCTCTTTTCCTGGTTTTCTTTGCTGTATTACCGGCTCTTTCCATCTGTATACACACTACCCTTGATATAGTTTGCAAGGCTTTCACTTGTCCGCCGCGCTGTCTTCTCAGACTCTGTTCCCCAGATGGTTCTTGTGCGAATTTCAGTGTTCCTCCTCCTTTGCCTTCTCCATCTCTTTTCTTACATCCTTTTTCTACCTAGTCTTCTCCGTGTGCGTTGAGCTACCCTGGACGTCTGGACTTTTGCCATTGTCTGGGTTTATATTGAATAACATTTTTCATTCCGCTACGCTAAATATCAGATATATATGCACATTGTCGTGAATCACTAATAATTCATGATTCATATGATTCATTGAATAATCTCGTTAGCTCATCAGGCTAATGGGTAATTACCACAAATACCTCTGTCGGATATCACTGATCCTAGCTTGCATAAAACAATGTTAATGTGAATATTCTTAATATATATATATATATATATATATATATATATATATATATATGCTGTTTCCTGTGGGGCGGGTTGGCTCCGGGAATGTATGAAAGCGTGTATGAATATGTACATGAGTATATCTGTGTATATGTGTATTTATATGTTGATATATATGTATATGTCTGTAAATGTACGTGTATGTGCATGTATGTACATATGTGTATATGTGAGTGGATGGGTCTTCCTTCGTCTGTTTCCTGGCGCTACCTCACTGACGCGGGAAACGGCGATCAAGTATAATAAACATATTAATACTTCATTCTTCATTAGTTCCTTCTATCGTCACAAGGTCCCTGCAGCACTCATGAAGCTGGCCACGTCTACCGGTCGGGGCCATGAGTCATGAAGTCTGGTGCTGCTGCGTGTGCGTCTATGTGCGGAGACCACAAGGACAATTGAGCAGCAAGTGCTCGTTGTCTTCTCTACTGTAGTTGGATCGTGGGTAGGAAGGGTCTTGGGATGTTTGGCAACGGGGTTTTTAGTGTTGCAATGATGGGAGAGAGAGAGAGAGAGAGAGAGAGAGAGAGAGAGAGAGAGAGAGAGAGAGAGAGAGAGAGAGAGAGAG
>JAYMFT010259780.1:0-10787 GCA_038088735.1 Panulirus argus
GGTGGAGTTAGAGGAGAAACGGGAACCAAAGAGAGTTGCTTTGTCAATGGGAGAGACAGCTATAGTACCGTCAGGAAAGAAAAGTGAGGGAAAGGTAGAGCAACAGAAGTTCTTAGAGATGCCTTTAGCTAAAGACCAGAAAGACCTATCCGTGGATGACGAGGACAGGTTATCGCACTTCCTTAGAACAAAGGAATGCTTCGCCTCATGAATAACTTGCTTGCAGTGATTACGGGCACTGATAAAAGCTGAATGGGAGCCAGAGGCAGGAAGGGTTTTCCATGCCCGATATGCCTGATCCCTTGCCTGTATGGCCTCAGAACAGGAACGGTTGAACCATTTAACAGCAATATATCTTTTTACCATTTGTATAGATAAGTAGTGTGAAAAAATACATTGTAATTCTTCCACCAGATAAGGTTAGATGTATTGGTGACCCAAATTCCAAGACTTCTTTCAAATGTATTCCGCCATATTTGTGATGAACTTCACTGAAATGCCGAAAATGAGGGTACGTACAGCTACAGTTTAGCAAGTGAATCACTCGAAACTAGTTCTTTTCTTGCCTTGACCAACAATATGTCTCCCTCAGGGCATTCCACTGAATGCACAGCTTGTGCATATTTCAGGTAATGGCTGTCATTTGCTAATCAAGCAAGAAATCGAAATGCTCTAGTTACATTTATAAAACTTTTGGTTAATTATTGTTTGCTTTGAAACCAATAAAACAAGAAACCTTCCATACTTCAAAACACCCACAAATAAGTGGCGTATTTTAGGCACGTATGAAGAAAGGTTGGTTTATGTTAAAGGTTGTATCATATTCCAGCATTTCTGGCTCTCTTTGAGGAAACTTGTTATAGCAAAACTTAAAGACAACTTTCTGATAACACTTAGGATACCTTACCTACCCACACTAAGTCCTATCTCCATAGAAAGAGACAGTGCTGCTAAAGCTTAGTAAAATTTCAACACAAGAGCATTTGTTTAAATAATTTTTGGGGGGGTGGTATATGAAGGTCGGTATCTGAAGGAGTTTCTCTCCAGTCTGTGAAACCATTCATGTACACAAAGTGGTTCTAGATTTGGCTGTCCCTTCCCAGAAATAACAAAAATTTTCCAACTTCGTGTCAGCATAAATGTTTGAATCTTAGTAGAGTACCTACGACACGCACACACACACACACACACACACACACACACACACACACACACAAAAAAAAAAAAAAAAAAAAAAAAAAATCCCAACCTTTGAAAAGTGCAGGTGTCAATTTGAAAGAAATTTCTGTTACATGTGAAGTTATCACAGATGGATTACAACGACTAACGTTGAATTCTCTTATAGATTTTATCGCAAAATACTGGCTGATATAAGTCTTAAGAGGAGTATTTCCAGACAAAAATAGAGACATCTTGGCCAAAGTAAACTTAAAAGCTTATTGCTGTGCACGCTTTTGAATGACATTATGTACGTTACACTTATGACGTACATGACACATGACGTGTATGTTACATTTATATACGTGACACTTTTGATTATGTTCTGATTTTCGGAAATCAGTTTCGTGATGTGCAGGATACTGAAAAAAAAAATTATTAGAATGGATTTGTTGCACCATTTAGAATTTTATTCCAACTTCAACAGTCATTTTAAATAAGCTTAGGTTAGGTGAGGGACATCATGAGCATAACAATAGCTTCTGCCATGGGAGGTCAGGGGAACAGACTATGGTTTCCCAGTTAAATATTTTCCTTGGTTAATGACACAGTGCATTTTGTTTTGATAATTAATGAATTGAGTCCACAGCTGAAATGTGTGTTTATGTAATGAAATACTTCAGTTTTCAAATGCGCTTGTTAGTGGGGTGCCTTAAAATTATTCAAATTTTTACATTCCCAAGTTTATCATTATTATATAGAACAGGTCTCATTATAAACTGTGAACATACTTAGTGTGAATAAATGGATAGTGACACGAACAATGTATATGAACCAATCAGCTACCTTAGCTATGGAAGAGGGGCGTGGCTGCTTAACCAACTGAGGGTAAAACGAGTATAGTCATAATGACAACTTTATCCTTCGCTAAAGTTTTACTATTTGTTTACTGCTCAAGTTGTAAAACTGTATTAAACGTGCAACCCAATTTCTACCCATCTCTCTTTCGAAAACTCACTACTCTCGCCTCTCCTTCGACGGTTCTGTAATTCCACCTCCTGATTCAATAAACATACTTGGTATTACTGTAACATCCAATCTTTCTTGGAAACCCCACATTACAGGAATAGCTAAGTCTGCCTCTATGAAACTGGGTGTCCTGTTTAGATGTCAAAACTCCTCTTCTGAACAGTTGCTCCGCTTATACAAGGGATTGACTCGGCCTTGTATGAAGTACTTCTCTCACATTTAGGGTGGTTCTAGCTACTTCTCTCACATTTGGGGTGGTTCTAGCTCTGTATCCTTACTTGACAGAGTTAAGTCAAAAGCAGTCTGACTTATAAATTGTCCCAGGCTAACTTCCAAACTTGGCCTGACCCCCTTGCCCTACACCGCAATGTTGGTTCACTTCCCCTCTTCTATAGGTATTACTTTGGTTTATGCTCCTGAGAGCTGGCTGCCTGTCTGCCCCCACCACTAGCTAGACCATGCAATACTCGGCAAGCTGCTGTGTCTCATGATTATTGTGTGGCCATCGGCAACTCAAGGGTGGGCCATTTTGACACTTGCTTCTTTCCCTACATGTCCAAACTTTGGAAATCTCTACCTTCTCATGTTATTCCCAGTACCTAAGACCTCGCACATTTCAAAAGACAGGTCTTTCACATCCTCAAAAATTCATAAATACTTTCCTTTGTCCTTTTCCGCTTCATAATATCAATCAAGGCCCGGGCTTGATGTGGACTTTCGTCTGTGACTGGCACCTTCAACATTAAAAAAAATATAAAGGGTTAAAAAAGTATCATTACCATGCTGAGGGTGTCCAGTAGTGACAAGCGGCCTTGAAATGGCGCATGGGATGTCTGGAGATTTATTGCATAAATGTCTCTACTCTTCCTCCACAACCACTTGGGACTGGCGTCAGTTTCCATTATGTCTATCCTTAATCTAAAGCAGAAATCCAGCAAGTGAATATGCCACCACTGACTTTACAAAATTTGTTTGTGCTTGTTGAAACTTGCGGGAATTTTCATCTTCATAAAGGTCAATGAAATACTGATACATACCAGTATCAGTGCTACAACTAAGTTGGTCTCGAGACTTCGTGTCAGGAACACACTCAAAACATCACACTAGAAAAGAGAAAAAAGGTAAGTGCTGTTAGAGAGCAAAAAATAAAAGAAATAATATCTAATACAAATAAAAATCAAAACAAATGTATAAGCAAAAATTATATATGACATTCAAAACACAGTACTCAGAAATATCACCTGCTGATTAGCAAACAAAAAAATTCAAAAACAGCACAGCATATCAAAGGACTATCCATCTTTTTACAACAACATTAACCCTTTACCATTAAAGACACTTCGTAATCCCCAATCAACCTGTGTGCAGAAATAAAAAGCTGATCCCAGCTGCAAGCTTCAATGATCTGTATTCACAAATATTCCTAAACCTAGTATTCACTGCCTTCACAAAACACATTTATACTAAAATGACCTGAAAAACACTAATAAACTGTATCCTCAACCTAATCTTGAGCTATAATCTACCAGACAATCCATCTGAAAATGCACTCTCCACATAAATACTACTCATACTTGCACATCTGTACTCTGGACACCACCTATCTCTTCAACGATACATACACCGATTCAAAATGGCACAGGCTTACTCCTACTGAAGACACAACTTCAACAATGAAAACAACGACCGCCTATTCCTCCACTGCCCTACACTCACCCAACACGTACATACAAATATCACTGAACACCATGAGCTATGGTCAATGCTGGTAGACACGGCAGACTTCCTGAGTGTTACTGGAACCTTATAAAAGAGGTCCTGGTGTTACAAAGTTGAAGGTAGACATACATACATACATACATACATCCACATATCAAAACAGCCTTCAAGAATATGGATAGAAGTAAGTAGGCAGCCAACAACCAAGGAGTATATTACCAGTACTACCCATTTTTGCTCTCTGAGATAACATTCCCTCTTTCAACATATTCTTCATCACTCCCAGAACCTTCACCCCCTCCCCCACCCTATGACTCACTTCTGCTTCCATGGTTCCATTTGCTGCCAAGTCCACTCCCAGATATCTAAAACACTTCACATCCAATTTTTCTCCATTCAAACTCACATCTCAACTAACTTGTCCCTTAACCCTGCTGAACCTAATAACCTTGCTCTTATTCACATATACCCTCAGCTTTCTCCTTTCACACACTTTTCCAAACTGTCACCAACTTCTGCAGTTTCTCACTGGAATCAGCCACCAGAGCTGTATCATCAGTGAACAACAATATATGCACAACCTTCACATCACCATGAAGAGGTAAATGCACAATCACCACTGGAAAGAAAATATGAACAGAGAGTACTTCCATTTATTACATCCTCAGACAGAGTGGGAAAGATGCAAGTGATGAAGGCGAATAAATACACACAGACAAAATTGAGGCGTGGGTTCACTAATTAATCCCCAAGGAGAGCAGGTGGTCAGTCTACAGATCTGACCTGACTTGGCAGGGGTCGGTGAGGTCTACTAAGCTGACCTGACATGACTGACACTACTTCCCTTACATGGTGTGTGGATAAGGTTATTCTGGGAGATACTTCTTAATAATCATTTCATTGGCCATTTTAAATGTGACAAACTATTAAATGAAATTATTATCCCTGGGGCTAATTCCTAATAAATGTATGAATTTTCTAAAAGTCAAATTTCAAGATGAAAGTCCTTTTGATGAATAATGTAATTAAGTTTACTGTATGCCAACTTTGTTCTCATTGTAATTAAGTTTACTGTATGCCAACTTTGTTCTTATCAGTAAAAACACTAGCCTTATAAGCATATACTATTCACTCTGGCTAAGAATAAGAACATGGACTTGCAATTAATTACAGTAAAATGATGATAATAGGGGCAAAATCTAAAAAACAAAGTAAATAAGACAATTGTTCAGAAATACTAAAATTTAAGTATTCATATTAAATAATCTTCCAAAGATTACTTTTCTGCTCTGGTTAAGAACATAACATACAACTTAGATTACAAGAAAAAGAAGAACCACATAAAATAATTTATAAAGTAAGAGTTTCCTCTGACAAAAACACACAGATTTACCTTAAATATTGCTACTTGCCAAACTACTGATCCAATGCTAGTATTAACTTCTTGGCCTGAGCTGATTGCCATTCCCTGATCTTCCAATTCCATTATATCACACCTGCACTCTTGGAATCGAGCTAAATAAGGAGCCTTAGCAGCACTACAGATGAAAAATATTGGAAGATAGTCATTAGTATTTAAAATGCTCAGAGATTAATATTCTAATATAATCTGCTGACAAGATGAAGATATTTCCCTTAAAGATCAATGCTGTAAAGTACACCCTCCCCCTAAAATATGTGAGCATGGTTACATGTTCATGGAGGGCTTTTATGTAAATGTCTTAGAAAAATTAGAGATATGTATATCATTAATTCATTTGAATTTGCAATGCAAAAAGATGTATTTGCATATACACAAAAATACAATAAACAAAAAGACTACATTATGTTCCCTCTTATGAATGAGTAATTATTTTATAACTTGAAAATTGTTTATATATTTTTTATGCTACCTAGAAGCAGTGAAAGACAATCAACATACAAGCTCTGAGGTCGGTTCTCAATTTGAATTATCCATAAATCTACCCATTAATGAGTGATCTTATCAAAACACTAAAATGGGTAATACGTAAGAGCTCTATTTAGTATGCTGCTTGCAAGACACTAATTAAAGTCAACTTTGAATTCTAAATTTCATTATGAAACAAACTAGTTCTTGTCAAGTTCATATAATTCTTATAATCTGTAATCAAATGACTATTACATTGCTTTATCTTTGCATGGGAGTACCACTCTTGCAATCAATATCTAGGATAATTGCTTCAGGATTTGATGGCATGTAGCAGCCTGGCTGGAGTTCAATATCTCGCAAAGCATCTAAACATGCCTTCTTTCTCTCTAGCCCTTAAAAAATTAAGACAGTATCTCTGCAGTAAATATTCACACACAACAAAATATAGGAATTCTATATATATATCTATTCATTATAATTCCTAAAACTAAATTTCTAGCTTAACAAATAATTCATATGTTCTCTGTTACATATTTAGTACATACACTGATTAAGAAGAAATATTCATTAAGAGGCAAATAAGGTTAGATGGGTAATATCTATATGTCCTAAAAGCTGTTCAGTTGCAGAAGAAAACTTACACACACATGGAATCTATTGAAAACACTGACAGAGAGTGCAGAAGGAGCAATTTGGCAGCTGTTCAATTAGAGAAAAAGACTAAAACACACACAGAATCTCCAGACAATAGTGTGAAGGAAGGTACATTAGAAGCAATTTCAGCTGAAAAGCAGATGCAAAGAATGAAGATTAATGTCGAGACACACCCAATTCACACAAACAGGGGTTCAGAGAAAATCAAGTAAAATTGTAAAAAGTATAACAAGCGCTGTTATTGATGAAGCAATCAAGGAAGTCTACGTCCTACTTGATGAAAAGTTTAGAAAAGTATAGAGCATACAGGACCAGGGCTTGTAACCAATAAGAAGGATTTTAGAGAAAGTTAAAGCCTTAAGTTAATGACTCAACACCAAAGGTCTCAATGAAAAGTGGATTGTACCACAATTAGCAAGAGTAGCAAAGCAGGAAGTCAGTAAATGTAATCATTGATAATTTTTAGCCTGAAAGATCACACATCAAATAAGAAAGAAAGAAGGAATGCTTAATAAAAGATTTATGGAGTCTATAAAACTGCCAGGTGCAATTTCAGTGATAAAGGAAAGAAAAATTGCTGGTTGTAAGGAAGACATACTGAAGTGACTGGTCACGGTTATATTTGATTTGCAGTCACCTAGCCAACAGGTACTTACAAGACACAAGAAACTTAAAGACAAGGTGGGGTTCAACGAAGCATTCATCAGATGCAATAAATCAAAGTTTGTCTGGAGAGAAGCACAAAATAAGCCAATTTTCAAGGATCACAAACAATTCAGCCAAAACTGACACTTAGGCCCCTACCAACACCTTGGCTGCTTCCAGCCAACATTTCAGCCCCTGCTGCTGTTGCCTCATAAATACCCTTGTCCAACATGTCTCCATTGCTTATGAAGATGTGTAAATGGTTTCACTATGACATTTACTGTAGTGAAGGGGGCAAATAGGTAAGTGGTAATATACAGTGAAGAGGAGATGGAGTAAGTATTATGAATGTGTCTGATAATAAGGTGAGAGATGTGAGGTGTTCTGGGTGGGGATGTATATGGAGTTAGATTCATGGCAAGTGGTTTAATGAAGAAAGAAGAGTTGGTGAAAGCCTCACATATGAAGAAATATGGTAAGGCATGTGGAGTGGATAAAAACGCAGTTGAATTTCTTTGGAAAAGAGGTGATTGTTGGTTGGCTACGATTTTCAGTGCATGTTTAGATCATGCTGAGGTACCTGAGGACTGGCAGATTGCATATATAATGCTACTGTATAAAGGCAATGGGAGCAAAGATTCACAGATCTCTACAAAAGTACAGAAGGTGTAATAATCTTGAAATATTTTATCACTCCATTATCTAAAGCCTGCAGCAGGGAAACATTGTGTTTAGTGGAAGAAACACCACTTCAAATTTAGTGTTTGCAAGCTGGATCTCCTTGCCTAGTTGACCTAGCGTACTGCTGAGGATCGGCAGCACTCCCAAATATGCATTTCTTTTGTCTAAGTACAGCTCAACACCATGGACAAAGAATATATGTTGCCAGAGCATGAACACACAATTGGTAACCCAGGCCTTATGATACAACCTCAAAAACCCAGCAAGTGATGCTTATTTTTTCCCCTGAGGGAACAAGGGTTCTTTGATTTGTAGAGAATCACAGGTTTCACCATGCTGATGCATTGGCAAAGAGAAGGGTTACCTTGAGCCCTGGAGCAGTCCTCTCGCTTTGAGATACAGGTTCTTATCAGCACTGTCTTGGAGAAAAAGCCTGTCTCATTAACATTAATGAACTCCTCTGAGCAATAATCCTTTACCTCCATCATCTTCAGCTCACTGACAGAGTTTTCTGAGATGCCTGTTCTCTCAGAGGTTTTAGATTATGCAAGTTAGCTGTTTTTCAAATTTGCCGAATCAGCCTTGCCTACCTGGAATCTGGAGGCTGAGGGAAAGGTAACAAACATTATCCTATTGCAATCCACTATGCAGATCATTTCTTGAAGAACTGAAAGGGAAAACTGAACAGTAACAATGTTTCAGGTTTTTAACCATATAGGGATTAAATGGTGCTTTTATTTGGATTTTTATCAATACTAGAGAAAACTGAATAGTGCCAGTTTAGGATTTTCATTAACTGAGCAGCGAATAAATGGGAGTTCACTATACTGCAATTCCTTGTTGTTAAAACCTGTGCACTGGAAAGCTAGTCAACATAAGCTACTCCATAAATGAAAGCCACACATACCTCAGCTTCCTATTAAGCTGTTAAATAATCTACACAAATTAGTTCATTCAATTATAAGAATACAGCTCCAAGGCAATTTTCCAAATAAGATCACCTGCAAATGCTGCATTGGGAACACCAAGGTGTGGTCATACTGAGCAAGTTGAAGAAAATCTGCTCCAAAGCTTGAGTCATACTTCTGAAAGAAATACACCTTACAGTCATAGGGAACTGACTGCTGAGACAGCAAAGAGGGCCATTTACCTGGACCTCCTTGTATGTGTAACCTGAAACAAAAAAGAATAAAAATCAATTGATATCCTACCTTCTAACCCAACCCTATGTACTCACACAAAAATTTAAACCTTCATAAAATAACACATGTCAATGATGTGTAAAAGATAATCAGAGAATACTTGGATAAAATGTGATCCAACAGATAATTCAGTGGTTCTCAACTTCTCAACCTTTTTTAAAGCATTGCCCCCTTTGATCTTTCCAAAATATCTCATAAACCCCTTACATTGAAAAAAGTGTGAGGGAGGCATGTAAGGACAGGAATAAGAGGAGACTCTTTTGCTGTGGCCACCCCAGAGGGAACGGGATGAGATATAGAGATAGACAGATGAGGGATTAAGGTAAGTGGCAGTGATGGGATGGAATAAAGATGGAGCTAACAGTTTGTCGAACCATCCAAAGAAAGTTTATCCATTCTATTATGTGATATCTATGAATGCTGAGGTGTCTGGACTTAATCCTACATTGTTAATGTTTTCAAGTCACCATTGTGTTGTTCTAAGAACATGGACCCTAATTCTTGAATGTTTTCATCATAATACATTGTTCTGCAAACGATTGTTCTACAAGGATCCAGTATATAGGGTTGTATGGAGGAGGGTGAATGTGTTGGAAATGGAATGTTTAAGGACAATGTGGTGTGAGATGGTTTGATTGAGTAAATAATGTAAGGGTAAGAGAGATGTGTGGTAATTAAAAGAGTGTGGTTGAAAGAGCAGAAGAGGGTATGTTGAAATGGTTTGGACATATGGAACGAATGAGTAAGGAAAGGTTGACAAAGAGGATATATGTGTCAGATGTGGAGGGAACAAGGAAAAGTGGGAGACCAAATTGGAGGTGGAAGGATGGAGTGATAGGGATTTTGAGCGGTTGGGACCTGAACATGCAGGAAGGTGAAAGCATGCACGGAATAGAGTGTAATGGAACGATGTGGTATACTGGGTTCGACGTGCTGTCAATGGACTGAACCAGGGCATGTAAAACATCTGGGTTAATCCATGGAAAGGTTTGTGGAGCCTGGATGTGGATAGGGAGTTGTAATTTCAGTGCATTACACAAGGCAGCTAGAGACTGAGCATGAGTGAATGTGGCCTTTTTTCATCTGTTTCCTGGCATTACCCTGTTGATGCAAGGGGTAGCGATGCTATTTCCTGTGGGGCAGGGTGGCGCCAGGAATGGATGGAGGCAAGCAAGTATGAATATGTACATGTTTATATTTGTACATGCATGTGTATGAATATGTATGTATACATGTATATGTACTCTGCAGATATGTGTGTGTATGTATATATGTGTGTATATGAGTGGATGAGTCTCTCTGTCTGTGTCCTGGCGCTATCTTGCTGATGTGGGAAACAGCGATCACGTATAATAAAAAAATAACCTATATATATAAATAGGATTTAAGTATCAGAAGAGCAGGGAACAAGATCAAAAAGACCAAACTGGAGATGGAAGAATGAAATGAAAAAGATTTCAAGTGTTCAGGGCCTGAACATGCAGGAGGGAGAAAAGTGTACAAGGGAAAGAGTGAATTGGAACGATGTGGTATAATGGGATCTACCTGCTGTCAATGGACTGAACCACAACATGTGAAGCATCTGGGATAAACCATGGGAAGGTTTGTGGAGCATGTTTGTGGATAGACAGTTGTGGTTTTGGTGCAAGAGAATGAAAGTGAGTGCATGCATCCTTTCTTTGTCTATTCCTGGCACTACCTCGCTAACACAGGAAATGGCAATCAAGTAAGAAAAGATGCATGTGGCATGAGAAAGGTGGGAGGTGGGCAGATTAGGAAGGGTAGTGAGTGGTGGGATGAAGAAGTAA
>JAYMFT010259791.1:0-10787 GCA_038088735.1 Panulirus argus
ATGTATATATATATATATATATATATTTTATACATTAGTAATTTAATTTCTTAAAACGTGTAGCATTCATATGTATGATTTACCCTTCAATAAAGTGTCAATAAAAATGTCTGATGGCGTCCCCAGCTCGCAGGGTTCTGTGTATAATAACGACGTACAAGTTATAGCACTAAAAGCTCCGGTACTTGCTATTTACAACAGGAGGTCGTAAATCTGCGAAGTCCTTTAACCGCCTCAGCCAGAGATGAATATGATCGAGGCAGAAAATATATCAAGAAATTATTACGGAGGGAACGACCATTGGAATACACATTACAGAATCCTTACGACTTGGGCCTAAAAGCTGTGACATTTAAACCCTGAATATATTCCCTGAAATGTTGGAGACATGAGACTCCTCTCGCTGTAACCTGCTCCTCCACGGGGCTAACAACTCCACCGATAACAACCACTATTCTCTAATTGGTGTACATACAATCGTATCAAAGCTAACTCAGTCTTTCCAAACTTAAGATATCCTAACATAAGTAAGGTTGCATATGGTCTTATTATCCACAACTGGCATATGGAAATTAATGTGGTTCCTGTTCCTATCTAAAATGAAAATATGAATCTGGTTTCAAAGACACTGGTACGAGTGAATCTATTACTGTGTAATGCAAAGTCTATGTGGTATGCCATGCAATTGTTATGTACTGTAAATTCCAAACATTTCATGGCATGTGAAATCATGAATGTTAATGAACTGTTGAAATTAGGACGCCAAAACAAAAAAAAGAAAAGAAAAAATAGAAGAAAGTGGACAGGTACAAAAATCAGATAAAAAAAAATTAAGTATTGCACAACGACCGTTCTCGTCAGGAGGTCGTAAGGGTGAGCTGCTGATGCTCGCTGATAACATCACCGGACCTCCTGAACATGAGATATCATGTTGTATTGTTCAGTACATTATACATTATTGAACATCACTTACCATGTCATAAACCTAAATCCTTTAAATCGAGGTGAGACAGAGGTAAAGAAAATGGACAATGGAGAAAAATGAATACAGCAACCAAAGATGGAAGAAAAACGATGAACAGCAAAAGTCTGTCCTCATGCTTGGCTCTGTCTGTGCAAGGGTGAAGATCAGACTCGACCACAAGAGGCTGTGCCACAGCGTCCTCCATACACTAACCCATATTGAACGTCTGGTTTACATTAAAATCTTCCCCATTGCTGATGAAAAGGCGGTACAGAAACACTTGAGGCGCTAAGTAAACCCCAGCGCTCCACGCTGGTCCGGCCGGCCAGCAGCTTACATCAACAAGATGAACACTCTCGAAGCCCTCCCGCTACACAACTCCTGCCGCTTCACACGGTTGTTTTATCAGCCTATGGAGAGGTTGTTAGCGCTTACCGAGGCAAACAGGCTGAGAGAGATAGATAGAGAGAGAGAAAACTGGAACGTCCGCAGCTTGGAACTGACATAGACAAACTGATAGGTGTAAATAGATTATGAAATCGGTAAGCGCAAGGTTTTGCATATCGGTAGTAAAGACGAAGAGTTAAGTTACAGTTTGAGTTCCGTTCAACTGCAAAAGGTAAATGAGAAAATTATCTTAGGTGTAATAATTACTGATGACCTAAAACCAAGTAAGCAGTACACAGAAGCCGTGAAAAGAGCAAACAAAATTTCTGTATTCGTAGGGAGAGCTTTCGTGTTTAAGTCCAGGGAAATCATCCTTACTCTTTACAGTTCACTGAACATCGTGTTCACTTTTGGTCAACCCGGGCTGATAAAAAATCCTATGAGGGCGAACTGAACAAAATGAATCAATTTAGCTTAGAAAAGAGAGGGTTAAGAGATGAGCTAATATAAGTATTCAGAAATATCAAAGGCTCTAATAATCTTGATTTAACAAGCTACTTAGGACTTGATTCGTCTGAGGCGAAGTAATTTTTCTTCAACAGGATTATCAGCACATGGGCTGATTTACCCTTTAGAGAGGTTGAAAGTAGTACTATAGATACGTTTAAGAATAGACTTGATAAATATTATGCTTCAAGCCAACGTCTTTCATAATTTGCACCTCCTTAATCACATTGACAGTTTACAATTTATTATCTTTGAATCATCTGTATGCCTTCTAACTTTTACCACACTAATCAGTGTGTTTCTGATATCTGCAACTACCACAAACAGCCTCGAAAGGCACCAATAGTCTGTTACTGTTTGAATCCTTTTGAATTTCCTAGTGGGTAATATAACAGTAATGCAACTCATCAAATATCATTATAATACATCACAAAAGCATTTACATGACACCCATCTGTCTGTTGCTGATGGACTTTTAGCAATCGTCATCATCCCAGTCACAGCTATTTAGCCATCATCACAGGTGTTCACAGACACAGCTATGTACCCATTATCACAGGTGGTAACAGATCCAGTTGGGAATCCACTATCACAGGTGGTTACAGACTCAGCTACGTACTTATCACCACAGGTAGTCATAGACACAGCTCTTTACCCATCATCACTGGAGATCACAGACACAGCTATGTACCCATCATCACAGGTGATCAGACACAACCTAGGACCCATTATCATCAGAGGTCAACCCGTCATCTCAGAGGGTCACAGCTATCACTATGTACCCGTCATCACAGATGGTCACAACCACTGGCAGGAACCCATCATCACAGATTGCCATAATCATCACTACGACCGTTGGCTGAGACCACAGGTAGTCACAGGCACTACTTTGTGCCCGTCATCACAGATGGTCTCATCCACTGGTAAGTACCAATCATCACGGAATAGGGTACTATTAGCGCAGATGGTCACAACTACCTCTGTGTACCGGTAGCACAGATGGTTATAACCACTGGTAGGTACCCACAAGCACAGATGGTCACAATCATCACTATGTACCTTTACCAAAGATGGTCAAAACCACTCATAAGTACTCATCATCACAAATGTTCATAACTAGCGATATACACTGTTATCACAGATGGTCACAACTAGCGCTTTATACCAGTATCACAGATGGTCGCAACCACCGATGTAGGTGTCCGTCATAAGAGATAATCATAACCAAACATGAGAGCAACAGTGGTCACAGCTCACGTCAGGCAACCATTATCGTATGTGTTCACTGCTGTGTGTCCATCTTCACTTGTAGTCACAGCCACAGCTGTGCGCGCATTGTCATAAGTTCCTCACAACCACTTAAGTGCAACCATCTTCATGAGTGGTCACAAGACAGTACAGACGTGTATCTATCCTCAACAGGTGTTACAGCCACAACCATACACATATGTCCATAGGTGATCACAGTCACGTATCACCACAGGGAGGGAGGGTTATTACCACAAGCAAGCACCTATCGCTTCAGTCATAACTGCGTACCTATCATCACAAGGGGTCACCTGTCAACGCTGGACGTCACAGCGGAAGCCTGTCATCATGTTACGTGAAGGATAGAGCCGTATACCCATCGCCACAGATGACCTCAATTGGTCACAGTCAGACTCATGTTCCTATTGTCACAAGCGGTCATAGCTACAGCCTTGTCCCCTTGACTCCTGTTAAGTGTCCGTCATCACGTACGTTTTCTCTCTGTTGGTCTCCACCACAGACATGTCCATGCCATGACAGGTCGTCACAGTCAGAAGGTGTGTGCCCATTATCACTGATGGTCACAGCCACAAACATATACCCATTATTACAGCCGGTCACAGTTACAATTGATTATATGTCCATCCTCACAGGCGGTCACACTATCAGTTGCGTACATATCGTAAGTGGTGGTCATAGCCACAGACATATAACAATCATCACAGATAGTTACGGGGTTCTCAACCACAGACATGTACCAATCGTCACAGGTGGTGTCAGCCACAGACGTTTACCCATCGTCACAGGTCGTCACAGCCAGAGACCTGCACCCAGCTTCAGTGACGGGTTACGTAGTTGTACGTGTACTCATCGTCACAGGTGATCATGGCCACAGACATGTACCAATAGTCAGCGGCTGTCACACTCACAGGCGTGTGATAAAAGCCATGGACAGGTACCAATCGTCACAGAGGGTCTCAACTGCAGACTTGTTTTCATCATCACAAGTCTTCACAATCACAGACGTAACCCATTGTCATAGAAGGTCACAGCCACAGATATATACCCATCGTCGTAGGTTTTCACAGTTATAGACGTGTGCACATCGTCACTGGTGGTCACCTTTGCTGGGCTTGTGAGAGCGTGTGTGACGGGGCGGTATCGTTATCTTCGTAATGAGTGTGGTAACTGAACACCCTGACCCTGGCAGTTAATGGCTTCCAACACAAGGCTCACTTCCTAGTGCTGTCACTAGGTACCCGTGTACAATGATACTAGAAGCATCTGGCAATTGTCACAAGTACATACAAATATAACAAAGGGGCTTACTAAAGCCTAAGGAAGTTGGGATATTCCTTCAACACAACATCAATATTATTTACATAATGTCTATAATACTGTTGGGCTTCGGTCCTGAAGAGTTGACCACAGGACAGGGCACAAAGGGGCATCTTAACCTAGCGTCTGGGAGGGGCCTGGCAGAGCGGAGGGTGGGTCGTGGTGGATTAGAGCGGGTCGTTGTGGGTCAGAGTGGGTCGTCGTGGTGGGGTTAGAGTCTCCTGAAGTACCGGTGGCAGACGGTGCCCGACTCCACGTGTGTGATGGTCTGCAAGAGAACAATTCATGTTACTCATCCAAAATCGACTCATTCTGGTGTGACGTGACTCATGGAGAGTACTCACGATGGGTGTAATGACTCGTAAAGAGAGGACTTATGGTAAGTGTGTGATGACTTATGGAGAGGAGTAATGGTGAGTTTACTGATCTTTAGAAGACTCATGTTGGATGTATTGACTCATCTGAAGGACTCATGATGGGTGTAATGACTCATGAAGAGGACTCCTGGTGAGTGTAATGACTCGTGAAGAGGACTAATGGTGAGTTTACTGAGTGACCTATGAAGAGGACTCATGCTCAGTGTCATGACTCAACAAAAGTACTCATGACGTGACATGTTTTAAACATGTAAGATTTCAGTGAGGTTAATTGGGGTCATCTATAGCCATAAACGACATCAGGTTAGGGTCAACACGTCTGTACGTCTACCCCTTTAAGTGGGAAGGTATGGTGTGACCTCTGCAAGTGTCGTGCTCAATAGTTAACATGTTTAATGTCAATAGTTAAGATGTTTAATGTCTCAAGAACGTAAATCATATACCGTTAACAAGGACTCTTGCTGTAAAGGGCGTGAGGAAGGTAACTCACCAAGACCAATGAGTAGTCCGTGACTCAACTATGAATAGTGGGTCGTCCGTGACCCACTACGACTAGGCTGTCCGTCCGTGACTCACCATTACCAGTTTGTCGTCCGTGACTCACTATGAATAGGCTGTCGTCCGTGACACACCATGACCAGGCTGTCGTCCGTGACTCACCATGACTAGGCTGTCGTCCGTGACTCACCGTGACCAGGCTGTCGTCCGTGACTCACCATGACTAGGCTGTCGTCCGTGAACTCCCTGATCACCTCCGTCGTGTACTTGCTGGAGGTCTGCGTCTGCGTGATTCGATCTTCCTCGATCATGAAGACATTCTGCGGACACAGACACAAATGCCCATCAGCAACTCTGGCCGAAGCCCTGTCTTACCTCCTCTCTCTCTCTCTCAGAGAGATAACAGACATGGCCGGCTTGTGTACTTTGTATTTATCAATCTGTATATACAGCATTCTTTTATCATCATATGTTTACTTTTTTGGTTAATTTCTTTTTCTTTTTTGTATCGATGTCTGTGATTTGCTATCAGAGTGTGTGTGTGTGTGTGTCAAGCAGCAGCTATATCAGGGGTAAGATAAAGGAACATTTTTTTTTTAGCAAGTAGGGAACCGACCCAAGTTTTTTATGGACTACATCTGGCACTTGCCGTTTTCTACCACACACACAACACTAACTTAGAAAATCAATTCGACGACAAGCAATTTTCTTTTTTTACATGAATCTAACTTTTCATTATCACTAATTTCCTTTCAGCTACTTCCCACACCCACTGACTGACTACCCACGCACACATCACACCTACTCGGGCCACCTACCCACTGAAGACCCCACCCCCCACGAAGCACCACGCACCCACCTGCGCGACGCCGCCCATGGTCTCCGTCTCTATGGTCTCCCCCGGGAGGAAGTTGTACTCGATGGTCCGGATGAGGGTGTTCATCTTGATGACCCAGCGCCCCTCCTGCCGGAAGACCTCCACCACCGGGTTCGCCGTCAGCACCAGCTTCCGTGGGATGAGCGGCACTCCTGAAGGAGGAGGAGGAGGAGGAGGAGGAGTGACCTGACTGACGGTGATGCCCCACACACACACACACACACAAGCAAGCCAAAGCCATGTACCCACTCATCGACAAGCCTCGAGGGCAGGATGAACAGCTGGGGATGGGCTGTAGGCCCATTGCCGCCCCCGGGATTCGAACCTACGCAAGCCTGACCCCGACCGCGCCCGAGCCGACTCATGGTCAGTAACGCTAAGCACTGCACCCACGCGTACGGAAATGCAATCCAAGTTTGTGCAGTGAGAGTGACAGGGGGTCGGGCGAGTCTAACCCGTGTGCCAGCCGGCGGTGAGTTCCCTACACTGCCAGGAACATCCGTAACAGCGTAACACATCGTCCGAGCGTCACACACGTCGTCCTGGGTCCAGATAAAAAAAAAAGAAGATCAATGAGAGAGTTTAACTGAAGATGAACCATGGGAGGTTCCCCCATGCTAATCAGGCCCGGACGGCCGCTGAGGACACGTTGGCAATAATCCTGTAAGAAAATAGAATGAAGATACATCAGTAAACAACAGAGACGACGATGGCGACGCGTACGTGATAATGAGAGCCGCATGCAGGCGATACAAAGACGGTGGAGGGAATTGTTAACCAGAGGCAGCCATGAGCCGCAGGATGGATCAGCTGGGAGTGTGTGTGGTCTTGCCTGAGGGACTCTGTGTGTGTGTGTCCCAAGCACGTCCGGTGGCGTCCGTGCTGCCCCTGCGGCGCTCAGGCCTGCGCCTGAATACCGACGGAGGGGCCTGGGCGTCAGTCCAACCACAGCAGTAGCTCCAGGAGGAGGAGAAGACTTGCTTAATGATCAACCCGACGGGTGTGACGTCGGCTCCTGATGGAGAAGGGCACGTCTCTTGTCAGCCTCCCAGGGGGTGTGCGGCACGCACCACCACCACCGCAACAACACACGCATCCCGATGCTCTGCGATTCAAACGTCACAGCAACATCATCGTTGCCGGAGCTTGGTCTTCGATCTGGTCCTTCAGGGGCTACGTCAAGGGCCTGGCAATCACGCCGGAGGATCGTACCGTCAGTGCTCAAAGATCGTACCGTCGATGCTCAAAGAACGTACCGTCGATGCTCAAAGAACGTTCCGTCGTGCTCAAAGATCATAACGTGGATGCTCAAAAGGCTACGTCGTCGGGGATTTTGACGAAATACACAGAGGAAAAAGGGCCTTCCTCTATGGGGTAATGTAGTGTAGATACCTCTCGCTGTGGTCAGGTGTAGTCTTGCCTTCACACCTACTGCTCACTCTGTGCTTCCTCAATCACTGGAAAGATCCCAACAATTATATGACAATTCCAGATAAATATAGCTGTAGGCGATTACAAGTCGGTGGGAGTCTACTGTACATATTGTCATTCGGGGTACATGGGAAAGCACAGCCAACAGAAGACCTGATGGTCTGTGACAAGGTTATACGCTGAAGCATTCACAAGCACGTATGACAAGATTCTGTCATTAGGCCAGATTCGCGCGCGTGGCGCACACCGCATAATGACAATAACATCCGATGGTCTTCTTTCTCGGTGAGTGGTCAGGACGGCAGGGAGGCAGGGGCTGGGCACGGGGAAGGTAAATTGCAGAAATAGAAGACGGTAACTGTGTAGGTTTTGCTGAAGTGTATGGAGATAATTTCTTGGCTGGATATGTATTTCTGGTGCCTTTATCTATGGCTCGGGAAATCAGCCGAGCTAAGGTAAACAATGTTCATGGCGTATAACGGCTGAAGCTTCACGCAGGTCACCCATCTATGGACAAACTAAACTCTTCGGCAGAGAGAGAAGTCGTGCTGTCCAACGTGGTATGGTTGCAGTCTCATTTAGTAAAGCAGAGGGCTCCTCCCCACCCACCACTGTAGATGGAGACAGGACAGTAAAGCAGAAGGCTCCTCCCCACCCACCACTGTAGAAAGAAGAGAGTAAAGCAGAAGGCTCCTACCCACTCACCACTGTAGAAAGAAGAGAGTAAAGCAGAAGGCTCCTACCCACTCACCACTGTAGAAAGAAGAGGGTAAAGTAGAAGGCTCCTACCCACCAACCACTGTGGATTGACAGAAGAGAGTAAAGTAGAAGTCTCCTCCCCACCCACTACTATAGATGGACATAAGACAGTAAAGAAGAGGGCTCCTCCCCACCCACAACTATACAGATGGATAGCAAGACAATAAAATCAGACGTCTTCTGGCATATCGTGTGAGGTTTCCCCTCTGACCCAGGTCTCACCATAACACGACTGGAACCTTGACTTTACGGGCACCACTGGTCGTCCTAAAAATGACCCCCACCTTGGAACCAAATGGAGGGAGTTAACGCCCTAAATATAGGCAATGTCTCTTAAGTAAGACACAGTTAGTCATCATGAGTATCCACGCGAGGTTTACACTGTCATGTATATATAATGTACCTGCGGGCGCATGTCAGCACGCAGACGCAGTCTTCAATACAAATAACCTTCACACGGGGCATCAATAACCGCTTACTGCCCGGGCACACACACACACACACACACACGCATGCCCAGGGAGGTAGGAGGTGTGGCCTCCACATTCATACATAGAATGTTGTCCCACTGCAGGTGGAGGGAATAGCACTGTCCACCCCGGTCTTGGGGGCGTCACCAGATGGACCAGCCTCACACACTGGTTTATGCATAAAGCTTCCATCCTGCAGACGTGAGGTGTGTGCATGGACGACACCCATGAACTTCACACACACACACACGCACACGGGCCTCCGTGGTGTTGTAGATATGACCAGGAGTGGCACCCCGGGGCCGGCATGGGTTCGAATCCTGGGCGCAGCAGTCGGCCCAAACCCAACCCTGGTGTTCATCCTCCCCTTGTGTGTGTGTGTGTGTGTGTGTGTACATAGGAGTAAACATATGGTGCATATATACAAGGTAAAGAGACGGGGCAACACGAGTGTAAGGCTCTCTCCCCATAACACACGAATAGTAATCACAAACAGTAATCACAACGCAGAGCTATAGTAATCACTTCACACGTCCATGGATAACTGTATTTATGGCTAACATTGAGTCACTCTGGCCCTTTAAACTGATTTCAGCAGTTTAATGACTGTGACAGTCACTAGTTCTTATTCCCACATACCCTAATATTTTTTTTCTATTGTCACATGAAATAATAATTTAGCGTATGAGAAAGTCATCGTTAAGATCTGTAATTAACATACCAGAAGTAATTACTGTGGCGGATTGATCTACATAAGATCATTAACAAATCCTTTCATGATAGTCTACTTCGTCTTCTTATCTATCTATCTATCTATCGTCTGTCTATCTACCCATCTATCCATTTCCCATCTGCATGGGGTGGACCTTAGCGCTTAGAGACGTGTACGCCTCTCTGAGGTCGGACTGGCCATGGGCAGGGATGCCCACCTCCCTGGGGCACACATGATGCCCTGCTACCCAGTCGCTTCAGCAGAGCGGATGAGGAGATCAGGAACGTCTGACGTGTGTGTTAAATCTATAGCACCTGACGAGTGTGTTAAATCTATGACACCTGACGTGTGTGTTAAATCTAGAGCATCTGACGAGTGTGCTAAATCTATGACACCTGACGTGTGTGTTAAAGCCTATAAAACACCAGGCTAGTGTGTTAAATCTGCAACAACCGACATTGTTAAATCTGCCATGGCTTAGTCGGTCCTCCAGTAACCACTGACTCCGACAGAATCGGAGAAATGCAAACTTTTAACGACAGACCTGGGGTATCCACAGTACGCTATAGTCTACCTCCGACGAGTCTACACAAATCCAGTGCTTGTATCTTATTCCCTTGAGTCTACGAGGGTGGTACCAAAAACACCTTCCAGTCCACATGCAGATACAGTAGGGTCACCTGACGACATAACTATAGGCATCATAATTACAGGGTGTTCAGACTTTGTATTTAGAGATGGTATTACCTTTTACACACACATATACCACGACCTAAGTCATTCATAAGACAAGGAGAGACGCTCCTGCACCTACAGGAGCAGCTGACGTGGACTCACCGATAGCCTTGAGGAACTCGTCGAAGTTCTCCGATCTCTCGTGCTGGTAACGCCCCTCGAACTGCACCATGCCGCCTCCTGCCGGACACAACACTAGTTAAGTGCGGATGATCTCCACCGTCATCGGCAACGCCGGAGGTTATCTTATACGCACAGGTCAACAGTGCCCGTGAAGATAACGCAAGTTATCGGGACAGATGCTTCGGGTGGTGGGGAAATGGAGGGAGGACGGGAGGGGTGATGATAACATGGTAGACAACCAACACAGAGACCCCCACTACGATGACTTTTTTCTCTTCATTTTTCTGTTGAAGGCTCCAGTCACGGACAAAAGTCCACATCAAGGCCGGGCCCTAATTGAAATATAGAGAGAATTGAGAAA